>NKZY01000892.1:66282-135184 GCA_002374555.1 Metschnikowia mauinuiana | reverse complement strand
ATCATCATAAACTTGTACATAAAATCCAAGATGGCTGAGAATACCAATTCCGAGACTTTGATCGACGATCTCAAGGTTCAAGACTGACATTTGGTCAACCCGGCACACTTCACGGAGCCAAGAGTCCTTGATAATTTGCCAAAGTTCAAAGTTCAAAGTTCAAAGTTCAAAGTTTATTGAGTCCAAATTCACCAACATGCTTCCAGTCAAGGTTCTGGCCAAGAAAAAGGACTCCAAAGAGGATTTGAAAAACATTCATCAACGCAAATTTATCGTCATCGTCATCGTCTCCATGTCTGCCTTGTGTGCACGTGACATCCACAGAGCTCTCAGAGCATATTAAGGTATTACTATCATCATATTAATCTGATGGATGTGAAGAATAACTCGGTATTGGTTTACTAATTTACTTGCTCCGGAGTGGCTTAAATAGCTATCAGCGTTCCATTCGCTGTTTTTTTTGATTTAGGGTGTACTGGTCTTGAGCTTTCTATTAATATCCACCATCCTCCTCACTCTGTAACCTTCCCACACACACAAGATCACTACTTCAGGTGAAGTTCGACATTCAGGAAAACAGCTGCCTCAAATTTATTTATAACCAATTTTAGAATGCATACTCATCCACTTGTACCATACTCAAAGTCCCAAGAAAAGCTTATCTTGCCTTACTTAATACTACCCAAGGCACGGAATACACCAGACAAAAGAAAGGCATTTGAAAACATACAGATCCAATTAAGTTGGGCCAATCCTTAATCATACCTTTTTGCCTGCACATAGTTACCTTGTCCTTCCTAAATATTCTTTATGAAGTTTAGAAATATCATATCAGGTATAGATCTTAAAATAGCAGCATAGAATGGTAATAAACATCACTCCGCTACTCTGATTTGTTATTCCCTTCTTATAATTATATAAGGTAATTTATCCTTAATTTCAAGATAATTATAGACTAGCGAATATAATATCTAATTGTCTAGTTGTCTAAGTGTACTTGTCTTGTCTCGTCTAATTGTCTTGTCTCGTCTAATTGTCTTGTAGAAGTGAAAAATGTATTGTAATGTACCATTTCTGAATAGCCTTGTTCTTTCTGTGGAGATCAATTCCAAGCAAAACTTTTGCAAATTTTAAGGGAATTCTTTATGATGAATCAGCCCCTTTTGACTGGGGAAACGTGCTCTTTTACTAATCTTGATATATTGAGATATGTTTTTGACGTGGAATCTCGTGATTGTTTATATTGATAGGAATTATGGATTGGGAGACGATTTATGGTTGAAAGGATGATTAGGGAGTATGTGATGGTGCGGTAGTGTGGAAAAGTTTACTTTTGGTTGCGGCCATACCAAGTGGAAAATACTGTTTCCCGTCCGATCAACGTTAGTCAAGCCACTTAGGGCCACAGTGAGTAATGCAGTGGGAGACCATGTGTGAAATTGTGGTGCTGCAATCTTTTTGCCCTTACCTTCTAAGCCTATATTCTAAATACTTCATTCTCTGAGTCTTTTTCTACACTGACTTCCTTCTTCCTCTTTCTTTATGCCTGGTATTAAATTGGTGCTCACGTGAGAGTCACATGATCCTTGAAACACGTGACCCTTGAATATGTGGATCACGTGACTCTACGCCAAGATCGGTGCCCAGAGCCCCACACAACCAAATCAAATGTTCAGAGATAAAGACTCATCAAATTAGGAAGGGCCCATGTACTTGGAATGATTTTGGGGGGTAAAGCTGTGATTGGCAGGTCGAAAGTCGAAATGACCCCCGGAATTCGAAGACTCCCCCCGGAAGTGTAAGACCCCCGGAAGTCGAAATAACCCCCGAAATGAGAAATTGTGGCTCGTTGCCCTCGGCGCACGGATCATTCCCTCAAGAATTCGTGGCCGGAAGAATCGTGTTTTGAGTTTTTCCACACACCCGTGCACCCGGGTTTAACCACCACATTCCGAGGGCTCGAAACAGGCAGCTTGACATCCGAACCGTGCAGAAGCGCGGCCTGCACACAAGCGCGTTTTCAAGGCAGGCGGTGCTGGCCAGAACCACCCTGACGTACATATGCATGGCTGCAATATGGCAGCAAATATCAATTTCGAGGACCCAGATTAGGCGATGGAATAACTCTTTAGAGACAAATGCCGGCGCCAAGCCCTGCATCTGCGCCCCGACCTTTGGCCGTCTGCTTGTATGCACAGGAAATCACTTTGGGGATTCCGGCATATTCACAGTTACACGGCTACGGCAATCCGCCCGATCTGTTCCGAGTGTAGATCCAATTCCGACCTGTTTCTATGCGTCGCTCAAGGCAAGGTTTGAAAGAGAATGCGAAGCGCGCATCACCGGTTGTGTTGACATCCGCACGCCCCACGTTTCACCTTCTCGCGCGCCCTCGACCCAGACCCTGTGTGTAACCTCGAGATTCTTGGTTATAAATAGATTGACAGATACACGCCCCATTATAAGACCCCATACATCTACCGTGCTATATACCGTACTGTAAACCGTACTATATATAGAATATTCTTCAAGAGAATAGTGCAGAGATCAATACAAAAGCAGCATACTGGTAAATACAAGGCTACTACTAGACTCTGCACCCAGGCGCAATCGAGACCCGCGACATTTGTTCGTCAATATCACAACATAGCTGCACGACGCGCGCAAACTCTATTTTTATTTTGTTTACCGATGCATGCAACCAACCCCTGCAGCAACATGTGAAGCGTTGCATCCATAAAGCCTGAGGCATTTCCCTTGCTCGCCCATTTCCTCCTTTTTTTCCTTTGCCCTCTTCTTTTTCGCCACTCTTTCTTCCTTCTCTTTTCCAACTCTTGCTCCTTTTGCTTTTGGATCCCAAGTGTTTTTAGAGTCCGTCTGAATCTCAAGAGTCCGTCTGAATACAAGTCTTTCTAATTTAAAGCGGTAAAATGTTGTTTCAGATCTTGGCCCTGGCTGGCCTCTCCTTGGCTGCCACCTCCAACTCGTGCTCCTTCGATAAAACCATCACGGCAGCCGCCACCATTTCCAGCATGAACTCGTGTGCCACGTTGAGCGGAGACTTTACTGTTTCCGGAGACGAGATCGCCGCCGTGGACTTGAGCAGCGTCAAGGTCATTTCCGGAGACGTGCTGTTCCACAACTCGTCGTCGATCACCGATATCAACCTTGGTGGTATTAACAACATCACGGGCTCCGTGGACTTCTCCGCCTTGACCCAGTTACATAGCATTGAATTCGACCAGTTGACGTCCGCCAAGCAGTTGAGTTTCATTTCCTTGCCCAGCTTGTCTACTTTAAACCTCGGCTCGGGCTTGGCCAACGTGTCGTCGTTGACTTTGTCGGACACCGCCGTTTCGTCCATCGACAACTTGTTGCAGTTCAAGACCATCGATGTGTTGAACGTCAACAACAACAAGAACATCACCTCCGTCAACTTGTCGGGCTTGGAGTCCGTGACCCAGGGCTTGACCATTTCTTTCAACAGCGACAATGCTACCGTTCGCTTGGAGAACTTGCAATGGGCCGCCAACTTGACCATCCAGGATGTGGGCTCGCTTGAAATCTCCAGCTTGGAGTATGTGAACGGAAGCTTTATCTTGGGTTACAACTCCTTTGACGATGTGTCGTTCGACTCGTTGACCAACGTGGGTGCTTCCATCCAAATCTTTGCCAATGACGAGTTGGAGTCGTTGTCCTTGAACAACCTTACGGAGATTAACGGAGAGTTCCGTATCTTCAACAACTCGTTGTTGCAAACCATCGAGTTGGAAAACTTGGAGACCGTCAAGGGTGCCGTTTCGTTGACCGGAGACTTTGGCAACTTCACCATGGACTCGTTGAAGGAGGTTGACGGAGACTTTAGCATCGACTCCACTTCCGAAGACTTCTCCTGTGACGTCTACAACAAGTTGCACAAGGCAAACAAAATCAAGGGCCACAATTACAACTGCTCGTCGCCAAGCACCACCCAGACCTCGTCGTCGTCGAAGAAAACTGGCTCTTCTTCTTCCAACTCGAGTAAGGGCTCGGGCTCCGACTCGGACTCCAGCTCCTCCTCTTCCTCATCCAGCTCCTCTTCTTCTTCCTCCAAGTCTTCGGGTGCTTCTCTCTTGTCCCCACACATGATCGTGGCCATGGCCGTGGCTGCCACCTTGGCTCTCTTAGTCTAGAAATAATCGTGCCAAGCCCATTAGTTAATCAAATCATCTTATCTGATAAAAATAAAGTAGAATGGACTGTATATAAGTAATTTTCTATATATATATATATATATATATATCATTCCTGTATATAGGTAACTTTATATATCCCTGTATATAAGTGATTACTGTATATATAAAAATATATGTGATTCCTGCATATACACGGTTCTATATATATTCTTCACCGTACAACACATTTCGTCAGAGACGCTTGTCTGCAGGAA
Organism: Metschnikowia mauinuiana; assembly: GCA_002374555.1. Taxonomy (NCBI): domain Eukaryota; kingdom Fungi; phylum Ascomycota; class Pichiomycetes; order Serinales; family Metschnikowiaceae; genus Metschnikowia; species Metschnikowia mauinuiana. The sequence goes on along the minus strand of NKZY01000892.1, from coordinate 130,755 downwards.
CGAGATGTATTACCTGCAGTACTGAAGCCCTTACCTGCACTACCGACATATTTTCGTCGTGACTGAGCATTGCCAAACGCAACGGAAGACACAACAGGGCAATCTGTGCAGTTGTGTCACCTCCAGGCAGCGCGAAGCTTTAGCCTTTGGGGAAACGTTTCGGGGAGGTATTTTCCGCAATGTGCAGGATGCTTCTAAAAATTGCCCGAATCGATAAATCAATCTGCTGAAAAACAGAACAAAAACCCGCGCATGTGCAGGAATATGCGCAGGAAGTTGTTCTTGAAAAGTCCAGCTGATCCAAGCCTCGCGTTTCAAACACTTGATCGTGTATATATTGAGGCGCCATTCTCCAGCTTCAAACCTCATAAAGATTTGAGACCTGCTCAAATCTATTCTGAAACCAACCTGAAACCATTCTGAACCCCCAAAAACCCGTACACTGGTACCAACCTGAAACCAACCTGAAACCATCAAATCCTAGATCATGAGCAACGTCTTAGAATCTCTTTCCCGTTGTGGCCAGACCCACTTGGTCGAGGCCTACCACCAACTAGCGGATGAATCCGCCAAGGCTGCCTTTTTGCAGCAGCTCCAGGGCGTGGACGAACCAGAGAATCTCGTGGCCACGGTTCAACAAGCCCTCGACTTCTCCAGCTCCAACGCCCAGTCCCGTCATTTCGCCCAGTTGCCTGCGCATTCCACCGGCACCTTATTGGAAGATCACCAAGACTTGGCCCACTGGAAGCAATTGGGCTTGGATGCCATTGCCAATAATCACGTGGCCGTGTTGCTTTTGGCAGGAGGCCAAGGCACGCGATTGGGGCTGAGCGAACCAAAGGGATGTTTCGATATCGGCTTGCCCTCGCATAAGTCCTTGTTCCAGATCCAGGCGGAAAAGATCCTCCGTATTCAGAAAATCGCCCAGGATAAAAACCCGGCCCAAAAAGTCCGGATCAACTGGTACATTATGACCCTGGGCCCAACCAGAGCCGCCACCGAGGGTTTCTTTGTCAAGCACGACTTTTTCGGCTTGGAAAAAGACCAAATTGTCTTTTTCAACCAAGGAACATTGCCTTGTTTTGACTTGCAAGGCAACAAGATCTTGATGCAATCGGAAAAGTCCATCTGTGAATCTCCCGATGGCAATGGAGGCCTTTATAAGGCCATGCAAAAGGCCCGTGTGCTTGAACACATGAAGGCCCATGGCGTGCGTCACGTGCACATGTATTGTGTGGACAATTGTCTTGTCAAGGTGGCTGACCCTCTGTTTGTGGGTTTTGCCATTGACCGCAAGTACGACTTGGCCACCAAGGCCGTTAGAAAACGTGACGCCTCCGAGTCCGTGGGTCTTATTGTCATGGACAATGATACAAAGAAACCATGCGTCATTGAGTATAGCGAAATCGGCGCCGACTTGGCCCTGAAAAGCGACCCTCAAGACCCTTCCAAGTTGTACTTGCGTGCTGCCAACATTGTCAACCACTATTATTCCGTGGACTTGTTGCAGAGAATGTTGGAGACCTGGACCCGCCTGCAGGAGCACTTACCGTTCCACATTGCCAAAAAGAAAATTGCTTGCTTTGATCCGGCACTCAACAAGGCCGTGACGCCACTGGAACCCAATGGAATCAAGTTGGAGCAGTTCATCTTTGACGTCTTTTCGCTGGTGGACTTGGACAAGTTCGGCTGCTTGGAGGTGGACCGTGCTGAGGAATTCAGCCCTTTGAAAAACGGTCCTCTGGCTTCCAACGATAATCCCGCCTCGTGTAGGAAACAATACTTGGAGTTGGGCACCCTGTGGCTTCGTGCTGCCGGGGCCAATGTACCGGAAAACGCTTTGGTGGAGGTCTCCAGCTTGACCAGTTATAGCGGTGAGAACTTGTCCAAGGGCGATTACCATGATGGCGACATCATTTGATTAGACTAGACTGAATAGACATCTCTATCAACCTGCACGCCACTTCGGCTTCGCTGTAGCTTTCTTGGAGTGTTCTGCATATACCGCTGAATTTAGAAACTTTAGCTTCAAATTGACGAGACACTCCGAAATAATGGTAAAAGAGCCGGCTTTTCCTGCCTTCAAAGTGAGTCCTTAAAGCTATTCAAACACACACCATTACCCCAATAGACGTTACCCTGTAATCGAAAAAGATTAGCCAGTATCAGTATTGACATCAATCAATATCATTAAGCAACCAACCAATTATACCAATTATACCAATTATCAACCAATAATCAACCAATAATCAACCAGAGACCAGCGACGAATAGTGATGGCGGACACGGTAGTAACAATAAGGAACAGGGGAGACCATCGTGAAATGGTGAGGAGAGGGAGAAAGAAAAAATTAAACAATTCTAAGGAACGGGGGGAGGGCGCTCCTTTTATACCCATGCGTTGTAGCTGCAATTCCACGCGGCGTGTTTGCGAACAAGCTACAATCTGAAACATGCATGACAGTTGCCAAGAAGTGAGAAAAGACTAATGAGGAAATGGAAGATGCAAGTTTGAACAATGAACCGTTTTGTTAATTCTTTAACTTGACATACAAGATGGCAACCGGTGTATGGCGTATAGTTTCCAGGGGAGGAATCGCCCGGAAGAAACCCGTGCACCACCATTTTGCAGCCATCCATCCCCATAATATCGCCACCTATAAAATACTCGCGTAATATAGAAAGAAAGATCTAGATTCCAGAGCTTAGGTTTTTTCGTTGTTGCTCGATTCAATTGGTAGCATTGCCTATTCTGACCTTTGGATTAGTGTAGAGCCTCAAAAGTCTCATCTATGGATCAAGAACAAACTGTATAAGACAACAGTAAATCAGTGACTGGGCAGAAAAAAGCCGTTAATTAAGCAGCCAATTATTCCATAACCAATAAATGAATTGTGACTGAATCATTGGCCAAACCAGCGACAATCATTGAGCATTTATACCTTCACCAAGTCTTTCATTTCTGTAATAGGGTTTGTTACCCATTTAGCTTAATCGGGAATTAAATATTCACTTAAATCCAGAAGTTCCCTCATTAAGTTGCTTTCCATAAAGTTTTTCCATAGATAATTTTTACCCAATTAATTGTGGGGGGAGGGGGTATTTATACTTTTTGGATATGCACGTAGGAAAGCGAAGGGACAAAAGCGCAATACATGCGCGCAGCTCCTGCGGTTGGTTTGTTTCAAATGGGCCGTCATTTCCCAAATAAGTAATTGAGTTGTTTCCTTTTAAGGAAAGGTGGTGTTTCAGCTTGACGCTTGCATTTGTGTTTGTGAAATCTGTTACCCCGCTTTTGTGTTTGTGTAAGGGAGCGCCGCATTATAAAAGGAGACCTCGCCCCACTTATAAAGCAGCATCCCTTCACAAAATACCGCCACTGAATAATACCCCTATGTCGTACTAAGTTTTTGAAAATTATAATGTCATCATAATAGCCATACCATAAGCTTCATTATGATCTTCACTATTCCATGCCAATAACTGGTCAGATTTCAATGACTTATTATATATACACTAAGAATTGATTGAGACCAGATTCAGACTAGATTGATACTAGATTGGTACTAGATTGTTACTAGATTGCTACTAGATTGTTACTAGATTGTTACTAGATTGCTACTAGATTGTTGTTACTAGGTTGTTGTTACTAGGTTGTCGATACTAGATTGTTTGATACGAGGGGCGTTATGTGCAGTCCGCACTCAACATAGACTCCTAGTCCCTGTTGTTGAGTACAAAGTGAAGATTTGCTTGATTAAGCGACTTTTAGCTTGATCTAGATACGTGCAGATTACGATCTGTTTAACACATCTATGAAACTAGCTCAGCTGCAATTGTTTCAGGTGGAGTTTCACCTTTCGAATTACAACAAACACTGGCTGGGCCTAGACCAAGGGACGAAGCCAAAAAAATTAAACTTGCAGCTTGGAATGAAGTTCCTTTGAAGGGAAATCCGAATGAGTTACTCGTGTGAGTTGCTACAGACGTAGTGGCTCCACTGTAAGAACGGGAGTGCATATAACAGACCACTCTGAAATTGCTGATGTATGTGAAGATCACTAAATTTGATGGTCTCTAATCCAGGGTTCAAACCCGTGACCATAAGTTCTTGTGGCATTGGAATAATTGGTTGAATAGACCAGAGGGGTCCAGTTTGTGTTTATGTGCAGGAAAGTGATGTTTTTGCCCACCAAAGTGAATTAAATGCCAACATTTACCTACCCAAAAATAAAGATTAATATCTTATAGGAATCTTATTTTTGGTGTGGGGCAAATATGGTGACAATAAAACCTAAAAATGTCACGTGACTACATCCCAAATAGGTAATTGTGGTGCTTACAATCAGCCTATCAAAAAATGACAAATGAGAAATCATCAAAAGGGGAACTTTTCTGTATCTCTGTTTTCAAAAAGACACAATTCATGCACATTGAATCTGGAGTGCATGGCACATTGGCGAAGTTGCTTTTTGATGGGGGCCAAAAAAACGGAGTTCCGGGCCTTATATACAGTCCCGATCCAATGACTTTGGTTGTTTCACTTTCTCCATTCGAATTTATATACATTTTCAAAGCGTTTTGGGCTCTTGACAGTTTTGACACATCCAAGTTTTAGTGGGAAAATTGAGTCTTGAGTCTATTGACGACTAAGAAGGACTACGGGTGGTTGGCCTGCATCTCACGTGACGTTTCCGAGGGTTTTGTCTCCAAAAAAAAAAGCGATGGAGATTCAGGCACCTTTTCCCAGAATATACAGGAATGCACCCAGCAACAGAAAAGTATGCAGAGGCAAAGAGTCAGTTGAAAAGTGGTTTCAATGTTTCATGCTTGTTCCAAATACGTTTCAAATACGTTTCAGGAAATTTCAGAAAATTCAGTTTGGTTCAGTGGTTTTGGCAACATTAATTTCCGGAGAAGCTGCCTGATGGACGTACAGAAGTTGGTGTTTCCTGACGCATCCTGCACCGAGGCCGTTTAGCGTTTCTTGGACTTGACGGCGAGTCGAGCCGAACAAAACAGGACAAAACCACTGAAACAATTTGAAACATTTCTGAGCATTTCTGAACAATTTGAAACAATTTAAAACGTTTCTGAACGTTTCTGAACATTTTGAAACATTTTGAAACATTTTGAAACATTTTGAAACATTTTGAAACATTTTTGAAAATGAGTTCCAAATACTCAAAATACTCTGCCTTTACAAAAAAGCAGACCAATCATTTTACCAGGAACAGACGCACATTTGCTAGGTCGGTCAAATCAGGAGCAAGAAGACGCGATGCAAAGTGTGCCCCGCACTGGCGCGCACCTCCGCCTCACCAGGCCTATCATTGCTCGCTGACCTCCACCCAAAAAAAATATCTTCACCAATCTACTTCTTTTGGTTCTTTTAGATCTGATCTATCCCCCACGTGATCCTCCACTCTTTGGCCCAATTGTTTTTTGAAGAGCTCAAAGAGTTTATTATAGAGTTGGAAGTGTTTGGAATCTGCATCCACAAGAGAAAGTCCAGGTTCAGTTTAGTCCATTGAGTCTAAGTGAAGTATCCCAACAATCCGGATTATTCCCAAGGTTATCAGAAGATTGACCCTGATTGTGTTTCATATTCAAGTCTTGAACCTTAAATCCTGAATCTTGAGTCTTGAATCTTGAGTCTTGAATCTTGAGTCTTGAATCTTGAGTCTTGATTCTTGAACATTTTTATCTTTTGTCTGTCCCATTTTGAATGCCTCGCAGATTCTCCACAGCACCGCTGGTTCCAGTGGTGGCGCTGATTGATATCGGCACAACATCGGCCCGGTGCATTCTTTTCGCCAGAGACGGCACGGAAATCGCCAAGCACCAGATCGAGTACTCCACGTCGGCGTCCGAGGCTCCGGCCGAGTCGTCCAATACCGACCAGTTCCGGAGAAGGTCGTCGCTTGCTCGGCACAACGAGCCCATCTTCACCGCAGAAGGTATTGCCATTTCCATCCTGGACAATGTGGAGATTGAAAATAACCATGCGTCCGTGGGCCCCACGCTCCGCTTCCCGCAGCCCGGGTGGGTGGAGTGTATGCCCGTGCACATTTTGGCCAATGCCGTGCAATGTTTGGTTGCGTGTCTCTTTTCGTTGAGGAAAATCAACCAGAACCCGGAGATTAAGGTCAAGTATAAGGTCAAGGCCATTGGCATTGCCAATATGCGTGAAACAACCATTGTTTGGCATAAGAAAACCGGCCGCCCGTTGAGCAACGGTATCACGTGGACCGATATCCGTACAGCAGAGCTAGTGCAGCATTTGGAGCACATGACTGACCAGGAAACAAAGGATAGTATGAGGGAGAAGACCGGCTTGCCTCTTTCCACGTATTTTTCCGCCGCCAAGTTGCGCTGGTTACTCGATAACGACGATACTATCCGCGAGGAATATGAGAAGGGCGAGAACTTGATGTTTGGAACCGTGGACACGTGGTTGATCTACCATTTGACCAAGGAACGGGCGTTTGTCACGGATGTCACCAATGCGCTGAGAACCCTGTTTATGGACTTGGAAACTCGCCAGTACGACGAGGAGCTCTTGGATTTCTGGGGCATTGACCCGGACAAAATCCTGTTCCCCAAGATCTGTCTGTCGTCGGAATTCTATGGGCTGTTCACGGCACCCAACTTGTCCAACTTGGGGTTCCACAACCGGATTACCAGCGAAGCCTATGATATCTTGAAAACCATCAGCAACGTGCCCATCTGCGGATGTCTTGGAGACCAGTCTGCATCTTTGGTGGGCCAGTTGGCCATGAAACCTGGGGCTGCAAAGTGTACCTATGGAACAGGAGCGTTTTTGTTGTACAATACTGGCCCAAGGAAGTTGATTTCCAAAAACGGAAACCTTACCACGATTGGGTTCTGGTTCCCCACGTTGAAGGAAGAAGACGGCCTGCCCCACTTTGCCCTTGAAGGTTCCGTGGCGGTGGCGGGCTCCATCACCCAGTGGTTGCGGGACAACTTGAAGTTGATTGCCGATGCCAAGGATGTTGGGCCGTTGGCTTCACAGGTGACGGACTCGGGCGGGGTGCTTTTCATTCCGGCGTTTTCCGGGCTCTATGCTCCCTACTGGGACCGGGGCGCCCGGGGCACCATTTTCGGCATGACCCAATATACGTCTTCTTCCCACATTGCTAGGGCCGCTTTGGAAGGAGTGTGTTTCCAGGTCCGGGGCATTCTTAAGGCCATGTCGGAGGATGCAGGAGGGTCACCGGACTTTTTGGAGGAGCTGAACTTGGAAAACTCAAAGTTGCTCAGCACCTTGGCCGTCGATGGAGGTATGTCCAAGGCCGACGAGATCTTGGGCATCCAGGCCGATATCTTGGGTCCATGTGTCACGGTCAAAAGAGCTCCTGTTTCCGAGTGTACAGCCTTGGGAGCTGCCATTGCTGCGGGGCTTTCGTTTGAGGATGAAAACGACCGGGTTTGGAAGGATTTGGACGATGTGGTCAAGCTGGTTTCCGACCATGAAAATGGTGACAATGTTTTCCGGGCCCAGATGCCGGATGAGGAGCGCAGGAGGAACTGGAGACGTTGGGAGCGGGGCGTGGAGAGAGCCCGTAACTGGATCGACGATGAATGATCTTGCTTAGGCAGGCTGGCTTATAGACATGTTATTATAAGCTATACGGAAAATCATAAGGAGGTTTCTCGATCTGGTCGAGATACTCAATAGAGAGTATTGGCTGGACTCGATGTCCTGCATTCGTAGTGCTCATCATCTGAGCTTTCGTAGTCATCAATGTCAATGATGGACGAGCCCAGGAGGATCTCCGAACACTCCAGCCCCAGACCCAGAGCCACCGTCCCAAGACTGGCCAAGATGCCATGGTCTTCTCCATAGCTCTCATCGTCGCTTAAGAGAATCGAAGCTTCTTTTCCACTGCACAAGTTCTCCACCATGAACGACGAGTCGATTGCATTGGAAACACTTGCCTGTGGCCCGGACTTCTTGGGCGAAAACGACGTGATCAATTCCCGGGCCAAGTCCGTGCCTTTCCGCGTAAAAGTCTCCAACTCCATCTGTTGCTGGTCCAACTTCTCCTTGACCTCGTTGAGCGTACTATTTAGCATCATGGACGCTTTATTCTTGAGTTCGGGGTTGGGGAGAAGCGTCTTGGCGAAAAAGACCGATGCCTGGTGCCGGAGATCCTGTTTTGGCTTCGACGCTTGTTGGGGTGTTTTTTGAAATCTCTGACCACCAAGGCCCAGAACAGCAGCTTGACCTAGAACACCAGTTTGACCTAGAACACCAGTTTGACCTAGAACACCAGTCTGAGCAGTTTGACTGGTTTGACTGGTTTGAGCTGGCTGGGACTTGGCAAGAGGACTGGGCTGGAAAAACGTGGAGACTGTTTTGCGGAGCTCAGTGGAACTATGGTCAAAGAAAAGCGAGGTTGTTTTCCTTAGGCCGGAGAAATCGGGCTTGGATGGTTCCAAGGCGTCGGTCTTCTCCATGGGCAACAAGTCCTGGAGCTGGGCCTGGATCTCCAAGATCTCAAACTCCACCAATTCTTGTTGTTGCTGGAGATCGGCGAGCCGGGCCTGTTTGGCTGCCATTCTGGCTAGAAGCAGGTCTTTCAGAAGATCCATGTTTTTATCCCGAATATTACCATTATTGTGAATCACCAGAGCATCCGATTTCTCCAGGGCTCTTTGCCCTTGCCTATCCAGCACGGAGAACACCGAAGGCAGGCTGAACCTGGGGCGAGTTTGCGGCCCGGTTTCACTGATGGTCTCGAAGAACTTCTTTTTGGAGGAAAAGTCATGGCTGACCTGGCGGCGCTCGGTCTTGGATGCCCTTTTGGGCGAGAGGTGGAACTTGGCCAAATTGGGGTCTGCCTGTTTCAAACCCGCCATTCTGCAATTCTAGATTCAAGATAAGGTTTTGGAATTGGATGCTGATCAATGCACCGCTCGGCCTGGATCTCTGGCGCAGATGAGCTTGGCCTGGCCTGTTTGGGCAGAAATGTAAACACTCGCCGCATTCTCCACTAGGGGGCCCCGTCCCTTAAGCGGCCATGGCTGCGAATCGGAGCCAGCTCAATCAATTCAAATGGAAAGGACTGGAATCAATGAAACCACATTTCTTTTCGAAAACGACTAAGCCCCCAAAAAAAGATATGCATGAGAAAACCTGGGGGGGACCGCTCCTTTTATATGTTTTTGCGTGGCTGCATGCACTCGCCGCCACAAATGCATCCTGCTAATCTGAGACAATGTCTGCGGAATGCACCCACTACCCTACTACACCACTCTCCTACACCACTCTCCATTCCTATACTACATTACACTACTACTACTACCTAAAACGGTAATGAAATTACCAAAAAGGGACTTGACATATACACCATACAGGCCATACTACATACAGACTATTCCATACACAGACTATTCCATACACAGACCATTCCACATACAGACCATTCCATACTACTACACTAAGTTCGGAGAATGCTACGAGTACCTGAATTAATAATTTAGTTCTGTTGGAACTTACTAACAAAGACTTTGCTTAGGCTCCGTCTCAAACCGTACTAATTTCATCTGTTATAACACTAAAGGCATTGCTTTTAGCTAAATCAGAATTTTTTATCATGCTACCAACCCACATATATCCATTAACTTTGTTGGATTTATAACTGAAGAAAAAAGATCTAGTCTTAAAATCATTTAACCATTTACCAAGGCCAGAAACAGCTGCCAAACCATCCTTTTTACCCTGGTCAGTCTTAACGCCACGGTTATATCCAAAGAAAAGATTCTAAGAAAATATTCTAAGAAAATATTCAAAGGAACTTGAGATCAGAAACTTGGTGATCAACGGTACCGACATTTACTCGATGAGGCTTTTGGGCCTATTGTTCTCCAAAACAGACTAATATCCTACACTAAAAACTCCCCATTTGCCAGTTGTTGATGTTGCTGTTTCAAAGTATTCCACTTTCAAACTCCCAGTTGAGGATCATTGGAAAAGCATCACAGAGAATCCTTGGACAGAGCACGTTCCAGAAGTTCCGTTCAAGAAGCGGTTTTTTGGAGTCAGTCAGGCCAAAAACCACATCTACAATGGTCTCGGAAAAAGTTGAAACGGTCTCAATCAAAGCAGAAATGGTTTCAGAGCCTTTGGTCTTGGAAAATAATGCTAGTGTTGAAGATCCTATCATTGGTGAAGATCCTATCATTGGTGAAGATCCTATCATTGGTGAAGATCCTATCATTGGTGAAGATCCTATCATTGGTGAAGAAGCTAAGGTAATCGACGCGGAAAAGATAATCGACGCTGAGATCTCGGACCATGGTGACCAGATCAAGAGTGCTCCTACTTCACTACTTCACTACTTCATTGCAGGAACATATACCATGAAAAATGCCCACGTGGCGACGTTCGTTGATAAGCAGAACAAGCCATTCTCCGGAATTGACATGGTAGCCCCAGTGCTCGATGCCATGATTTGACATCGTCACCATCGATAACATCGGTTTTTCTTACTCCGATACCTTGTGGAGATGGTCCAAAAAATTGGATGGGTAATAAGGACAATGTGGTCAACAAGTACGGAATTAGGTGGTTCAGAATCTGGAACTACTTCTTGGTTTCTTCCACCATCACCTCCACACAATCCGGTGCCACCTGTTACCACTTCGTGTTGAGAAAGAACATCAACTCTTACCACAGAATTAACCATGTCCCAAACATGAAGGGAACGTTGACACCTGCCCAAGAGGGTCTTAAGTAGGCCAAGGAGTCGGCATTACGGCAAGTTTGTGGAGTCATACAACGGCTCTCTTTTTCTTATACAATACCATGAGAAATGCCTTTCGAACAGGCTCATAAACTTCAAGAAATCGTGTCCTGTCTGCAACAAAGACATACGCCTCAACGAAGAAACCATAAGTTATGATACCTTTGGAAGAGACTTGAAAAAAGTCATGGAGAAGGCCCTGGGGGAAAAAGGAGGGGGTTTTCCAAGGGGTTTAGTATTAAGCAGGTTTTAAAAGGAGACTAGAATTTACACTAAGAATGGTGGAAATGGTGGAAATGGTGGAAATGGTGGAAATGGTCAGAAATTGGTCAAAAATTGGACAGAAATGAGAGTTTCAGACCAGAAATTGGACTAGGTTTTCAGAAATGAGGCTAGAAACCAATCTGTCGTATGAAATTGCAACTGCGGCCGGATGGACTTTTTATTCTTCTGCTTGATGTTCATGAACTTGGGCTCAAAAAGTGCATTTTTGGGTGGTTTTAGTGCATTTTTAGGGTGTACTGGTCTATCTGTATTGATTTTTGTAGTATTTATAATGGAAGGATGTTTATAAAAGAAAAAAAGATGTGCTAGGGCAAGAAGAATTTTGTTTACGAAATGATGCTTCTGGAGAAATACAGACTTCCATGGCACCGAAAGTGCACCTCACATAAGCACATGCACACCGCTCAGTGCTCATAACCGTCAACCTAAAGATATAGCTTTTGAACTATAGGATAAAGATTCTATTAATATTAAAACTAAATTATTATCAACTAAACACAACTTATACCTATAAAATTACTAAAAGTTAGAGGATGTTGTTATGAAGTTAACACCACGCATTTTTTGAAAGTATAAAAGGTTCTCTTTCTCTTATGACTTCAAGCTTTCATGAAGTCTTTGGTTAAGTCTTTGGTTAAGTCTTTGGTTAAGTCTTTGGTTAAGTCTTTGGACTAAGCCTTTGGAGATGTAGTCTTTGGAGAAATAAGCGTTTGGAGCTTTTTGATGGAGGTTGTAAATTTGAAATTCACATCCCTAGCTTGGTCAATGAACATATGGTACCTTCATAGATATGGACATTCTATGAATCTGAGGCATACCCATAAATTCATAAGATTTATATGATTCTATTGGGGAGGGTTTCTGTGGGGATAAAGACCTGTGGGAATAAAGACCTGTGGGAATGGAGACCTGTGGGAATGGAGACCTGTGGGAATGGAGACCTGTGGGAATGGAGACCTATGTGAATCAAGACCTGTTACCAAAGTATTTGCGAATGCAAAATCAAAGTCTAGTCAAGAAGAAGCTCAGTAGTAGGATTACAAAAAAAAAAAAAATAAGGCGGATCTGGGCGGGGGGCAGCCTTTATATATTGCGGGGATTGAGGGGCTGCAATTATTTACGAGGCTGCAAAAATAAAAATCGCGCGTGGGTATATAAGTAAGGGGCCCCACCCCCCAAGCCGCGGAAAAAGATATACTTTTTTGAGCCACCAGAAACTGTATGCTGATGATTTTGAAACCGCATGCTGATGATTTTGAAACACTATGCTCATTTCTCTAGGGCTCCTATTCGACTTTGAATTTAAAGGGGATTGTTTCATTACTTGCTTTCAGGACCATGAGTCAGAGTTGGGCCATAAAGATTACATGGAACTGATTAACTTTAATTCTAATTTCAATTTTAAAGCCGGAAAAAATCTAGATTTTTTCGATCTTCGGCCATTTTTATTCTTTTTTTTTAATTAAGCTTAGAAACCAGAATGATAAAGAAATATAAGAATCAAAGATATAAAAAATAGAAATAAATATGACAAATAAATTTGCAGATTGGAAGAAACAGATAAATTTGAAGGAGAATATAAGTTTGGGAAAAGTTTTGGTGTCAAAAAAAATCCTCTGTTGGTGAATATTGCATTGCAAATGACACAAAAAATCAAAATCAATACATGTTGGCAACAAAAGTCGTTGAAAAACATCCAAGTATCCTCTAATATTCATTTTTTTTAGAGTTAGACCAGTACACCCTAAGATTCACATGAATAATGCCTGGCGCATTCAAGGAATTTGAATGGTCGTTTTGGTTAGTAGGAACTCTAGTCACTGGATCCTGTATACTAGTGCTCTTAAATCAATTTTCAGTAAACCCAGGGCAGTACATGCAGTACGCCTGTAATTCGAGCAGGTAAAAAACCGGGCCGTTCCCAGGAACTCTAAGAAGCAATCCCTCAAAAAACATTTAAAATATTTTTTGTATTCGATTTTTGGGCCTCAAAAGTCTCTCCCCATGATTTCTCTAAAATGCGCACTCCATCAAAAAAACCAGAAACAACGCGAGGAAAGCGCCAAAAAACCAGAAACTGCGCGAGGAAAGCACCAAACAATGGATTTCTATGGTAGTCCCATATTTATTAGAATTATAAGAAAATATAAGCCTTTCATCTTTTATTACTTCTTTTTTGAATTAAGGGGTTTCCTAGAGTAATGTTACTCGTTTGACTATTATAGTCCAGTGTAAGACTAGGCCAGTGCCTTTGCTGGGATGGAAACTTTCGCACCATGTAGAATCTGTTAAACGTGAGCGCCTTGCGACTCCTGCACGTTTTGCATGGGCATGGAATGCACATGTAGTTTGTCCAGATGAGGACATCTTTGACATAGTTACGGAAGGATATCACGAGATGTGTGTCGTCGTGACGACACACTTGGGCCACTTGTGTCTACGGGCTCCCTGGCCGAGGGAACTATATAAGAGGCAACTCCGTCGCCTCTTTTGTTAAAGGATCATGGAAACAGCTCAGTTAAGGAGAGGAAATAGTGATTTCCTAGTATTAGTTTACAGACAGACTAAAATACAGATAACTGACGTGGCACTTCAGTGCCACGGTAACTAAAGTGTTAGAAACCAATTTCGTAATACTTCCAGCTTATGAACTAACCAAGGGTTAAAGCGCAACAGTAGGAACTCATTCTTCAAACAATCAATGCGCGCCAAAACATCCAGCCAACACCACGTCTTCAAGGTCTTCTCAGATATTATTTCAGTCAGTCATATTTAGTTAGTCGTATTTCAGTCGTATTTCAGTCAGTATATTAAATCAGTATAATTAGTCAGTCATTTTTCAGTCAGTCGTAAATTAGTCAGTATATCTAGTCAGTGTATTTAGTCAGTTATTTTAGTCAGTATATTTAGTCAGTGTAAATTAGTTAGTGTATTCAGTGGTGTAGTTTAATAGAAACTTATTTGGATGGATGTCAGTGTTAGAACTTAAANAATAGAAACTTATTTGGATGGATGTCAGTGTTAGAACTTAAAAGGTTTAGGGACTGTATAGAATAAAGTATCATCAAAATGTATAGTCGTATACTGTACACCTTAGAGAGATTCCCCTCGGAGAGATTCCCCTCGGGATCTAACTGGGCGAACCTGTTACTTCTTATATACTTTCTGGCCGAACGGGGAGCCCGAAGGGTTACCCGGTCGGTCAGTTCGGGGCTTCCTACACCTTTTTAATGTGAAACGGAAACTCATCCTGTCACATGACATTCCTCATGTGGGTTGATATTAGGATCCAGAGTCGCTAAGTCTTAATATTAGCATCCAGAGCCACCAAGTACTGCATACTGGTGCTCATAATTAAATTCCTAATAGTCAGTAAATCATTTCGCACAGAGGACATGTACACATGCGAAAGTAACCCGCGAAAGTCAATAACAGCTACTCCAACTTCTACAACTACTACTCCATGTACCAAGTACTACCATACCCCTCTACACGTGGTAATCTATGACTATTTTAGATTTGTCAATGAATCATTTCTGAAACATTATTATATCATTCATTTCTCATTTTAAAAAATTGTTTCATTTTCTTAAACTCAGTATATACCTTGTACTAAATACTACGAGCGATCATCACACGAGGGATCATCACACGAGGGATTAAGGGAGGAAACAGAGAAGCTTTATGTGGACCGATAAGAAGTGCCACGCTGATTAGAGTGTTAGAAACCAATGTTGGAAAAGTCCCAGCTTATGAAGTAACCAGGAAGTTGAACATTCTTATAGATTACTACAAATCCTGCATATAACACCAAATAATAATAATAATAATAATAATAATAATATTATTATTATGTACAGGAAAAACAAGGCTTAAAGTGGTACAATACGATACAGGCACGGACAGAAGTGCCATACAATAGTATTCCAGTGGTAGTGTTTAGCATGTAGCATGGACGGAGTAAAGATGGTAGTGTACAGTTCTAGTCTCAATGGGTGCTAATGCATGCACGTGACCAGGTCCCAGTCACCTCATCCCCAATCTCTAATAAAACTGATCATTTCTTCAATCACCATCTGCTTCTTCTGCTGCTTCTTCTGCTGCTACAATAAATTTTCCTAAATCTATATTTGTATGCTTGTATCTATAAATATGCTATCCCATTAAACCCTTTGCAAGTACTCCTCGTTGGCGTAGTGGTAGTCGGTCACTTGCACCTTGAACTCGTCCTTCTCCTTGTTGTATTCAAGAATCTTGAACGAGGTCAAGTCATCCACCACAATGTCGGCACCGGCATCCCTAACCTTCTCAGGGGTGTAGGTGGAGCAGATTCCAACAATCATGGCGCCGGCTCCCTTACCGGCAGTGATACCTGCAGGGGCATCCTCGAAAACGGCAATCTTCTTGGCGTCGTCCTCGTAGCCCAAAGCGTTTCTGGCATTCTGGTAGCCCATGGGGTGAGGCTTACCCTTGGTCACCTTCTCGGCGGTGATGAACGTGTCTGGCTTGCGGATGTTCATCAACTTCAACCACTTGGTGGCCAAAGGAAGAGTTCCCGAAGTGACAATGGCCCATCTCTGCTGACCGTTCTCCGTCTGGTTCTTGGAGAAATCGTCAAACGACTTGACAAGCTCCACGGCTCCTGGAATAGGCTTGGCGTGGTGGCCAAATGTGTCTGGAATAGCAGCCTCCCAAGCAGTCACTTGTTCAGGGTCAGCATCCTCAGGCGACCACTTGGCAATGACATCGAAAGTTCTGCATCCGTGGGAAGTTCTAATGATCTCCTCGGGGTTCACGTGTTCTCTGGTCTTACCAAAGTCTCTCCAGAACTCAGAGATGGCACCGGTGGAGTTGACCAAAGTACCATCACAGTCGAAGAGGGCGGCGTGGATATTGAAGACGGCGGGTTGTTTAGTTAAAGTCATGATTGATTGAATGTTGTGTTATAAAATAGATAAGAGAAAAAAAAATAAAGGAATGGGGAGGTGGATTTGGCGGCCTTTTTATATTCGGTTCCTAGTCTTGGCTACATCGTCAGATGTAGTGGCTGGTCCTGCACTCTGCGCCGCACCTTTTGCGCATAAGATATAATCCTGATAGATTGCATTTCGTTTCTTTTTTTTTTTTTGCTTTCTTTTCTCACGTCGTAAATGTAGCTCGATAACGTGTTATTCAGCCTCCTGTTTCACCGCAATATTCCCAGTCAGTCAGATGACCGTCTTTTCTGTACACAGCCAATCAAGTCTTGAGAAAAGGCGGAGCAACGGAAAAAATTATCCGTATTGGGAATTAGTCCATGGTTTGGTATCTGCTGACGTGAGTTTGATTGGTTGACGTATGTTTGGGTGTGTTTTTGTCCGAGAACCATGTGGTTAAAGTGGGCTAGCCGGATCACGTCACAATGACGTAGCGGGGCCAGTGTGTGCAGTGTCGATGCGCCAGACAAGCTAAAAGCATACACTGGGCGTCTTTTCTGCAGGCCGCGGTTTCTTTTGTCGCGCTCGTCATTGGGCCCGTGGCCGCTGCAATTTCACCATGATGTCATAGTGTGCAGGCAGGTGGTATATGCACTAACGCACCCTGCGGTACGGGTGCAGGCAGCAAGTCTGGCTGCGGCAGTTCCGGAATGGGCAACGGTCTGGCTCAGCCGGCATGCAGTGTAAACAATGAACCGTCTTCACACGAGCTGGGCTGTAACCAGGCCAATGTCACTCCTGTAACATCTCCAAGCCAAACATTCGTACACTCCTAAAACATGTCTGAAACACTCACACTCCTGAAACATATCTGAAACATATCTGAAACATTCCTGAAACATTCCTGAAACATTCCTGAAACACCCGTAACACCAGTAACACATGTGATTCAATCATTCATTCCGTCACCCCATTTTCGACTATTTTCTATTTCCGGAATCATGAGAGTCACGCCGAATCAAAATTCCTCGTTCTGGATTGCGTCGATCTTGGGGGAGGGAAATGGCCCAAATCTCTGGCACTTTTTGGCGCATTTAGGCGAGCCGGAGTTATGACCAGTCAGTTTCTTTTGTTTCGCGCCCATTGTGCAGGACACCCGTGGTTGCCATGGACCCGTCAATCATCATTATTAAGCTTTAGTTGAGCATCAATGCAGATAAGGGATAAAAAAGGAGAATGGATAAAGGAGTGAATTTTCCAGGGACGGCATATAAGACAGTATTGGCAAGACAGTTCTGGCATATAAGACAATTCTGGCAGGGCAGTCCCGGAAAAGGCAGTCCCGGAAAAGGCAGTTCTGGAAAAGGCAGTTCTGGAAAGGTGGAATGGTAGATTGAACGGTGTACTGGTGTACAGTAGACGGCTATAATTTACCCGTCTCGGGAATCACCCAGGGCTCAAACCTCAAATAAGAATGTTTCTCAGGAATTTCCACATCCACATTTTGTTAGTATAATCACGTGTACACATCCACTTTTTTAGGACAATCACGTGTTCACAACCACTTTTTTAGGACAATCACGTGTTCACAACCACTTTTTTAGGACAATCACGTGTACACAACCACTTTTTTAGGACAATAATTTGTACTGTTTTTGTAGATCATTGGAGACAGGAAATAGGAAACAGGAAATAGACAGGGATACGCAGTCAGGTATATAGTCAAGGAAGTCACATGGTGTGCATTCAGGTATATGTCAGGTATATAGGGTAGGAGGAAGGGAATGCACTGGAGTTAGCAACAGGCCCGCGGGGAAGGAGTGGTAGTCAAGTAGCACCAATTCGATAAAAGTTCAATTGGAAATCAAACTCTTGGGTTCTTTCTTTTGGTTCCTGTATTTGGTTCCTGTATTTGGTTCCTGTATTTGGTTCTTGCATTTTGATGGGTGCAAATCATAACTCTTTTTCTTGACAATCAGCCTTTTCGCGCAGTCTTGGTAGTTGCAGTCTTGGTAGTTGTAGTCTTGGAAGTTGCAATCTTGGTGATTGACCCATTCAAATTGAAGCCAATTGGTGGAGTTGGATTTTTTTGGGAAGGTAACTTTTGCTGCATGTGGTGTCGATCCACTGTAAGTCAAGTATAGTCAAGTATAGCTGATCTGGTTCGGTCCAGGTCGAAAATCCCAAGTCGTAGATCTCTAGAGTAGATCCCAGGTACATCTGTAGGAGTAAATCTTCAGGAGTAAATCGGTAGGCGTAAATCTCCAGGAGTATTTCCCAAGTTGTAGATCTTCAGGAGTAAATCTTGAGGAGTAAATCTCCAGGAGTATTTCCCAAGTTGTAGATCTTCAGGAGTAAATCTTGAGGAGTAAATCTGTAGGAGTAATCTGTAGGAGTAATCTTAAGGAGCAATCTTCTGCGCCTCTGATTCATAACTCAGGCAAATCTTCATCACTTCTCTGGCCTAAGAATTTCCAGTTTCATCCCTTTTCTTCGAATTATTCAAACATCTCTTTTGGAGTCCAAAACCTGAAGTGTGCTCAACTCTTCAAGCCTTCAAATCAAAACCAGACCAAGTTAGAGTCTTCAAGACTTGTTCAAACAAGTTCAATTCAAGTCAAGAAGTCAGTGAGTCTCTGGCAATTATCTGCTTCTGTCAGTTCTCTCCAGCTTCTGTTATCTGCTTGAACATCAACTCTTTGTTCAAATCGCTAGCGTCGTTAAAAGAACGTCTAGCTTCATTTGCTGGACCCAGAGCTTGTGCATGTCATCAGCACTGGACTTGCGTTGGTCCTAGACCATCTGAATAGAATTATGGTTTCAAGCCAGGAACCAAGTCAAAGATATTTCCAGCAAGTCAATAACATAAATTTTCTTTTCACCGGGACGTTACTTCAAATTAGATCTTTGTTCGTGTTTTAAACAAGTCTTCAACTCCTGTATGAAGCTTCTAGATGACGCTTCTGGATGATCTTCCAGTCATCATCGTAAGCTCATTTGCTCAATTCTTCAATTCCCTTCAGGTCCATATATGACCCTCAACTAGAACTTTTAAACACCCGTAAGTGGGTCAGAACTAACGTTTAGGTTCACTGCTCGTCACTTTTCGAGGTAGTCACAACCAGTCTTTTCAGAAAACCATCCATGGGCTTAGTCAAGCATCAAATAGTGACTTTCTAGTTATAGCACTATCACGTTGATTAATTAGTCTGATCCAACCAACAGTCTCAATTAATCACTATGTAGTTATAACACCAACACCAGAAAAACACTGATAATTATTCTGATGGATTGAACCATTAACATCAAGAAAACACCATCATGGGCTGAAATCGGTATTAGATTCAACCAGGTATTGTGGCGAATTGTGGCATGGACTGAAACCCATGGTCCCTTGGGTCCGCTAAATAGGAAAAAGTAAGCTGAGAGCTCATATCGTCAAGCTGTCGGCTCAAGTGGTCGATTTCCAGTTTCATATTATATATAGGAAAAAGTGCCGGCCATTTTGAAGCCCAAAAATGAGGCCGTGATGCTGGGGTTCTGCGGCCTTATATAGCGTTGCGGCATGTACGCTGCAAGACGCACGTCGGGCGCCATGTTTCAGGTTTCACAACCAACCACAAAAACGCATGGGTGCATTATATAAAGCGCCGCTCGCAGGAACTCGGCCATAATTTTCCTGGGTGGGCATGGCTGCAATTCGTGACCAGGATCGGCGTGGTGTATGCAGGCACCCCTCTCACCATATAAGAAGGAGCCCCCAACCACTCCCCTCTCCGACAAACTACGACCCCCACCCGTATATCGTCATTGCTCCATCAATCATATCTCTTGATATTTCATCATCAATTAATATCGCTCTATCAATTGATCCTGAAACGTTGATCCTGAAACGTTGATTCTGATTTCTTACTGATTCTGAGTCCTGCTCTGCTCATTTCAGATGTCGTGTGAAGACGAACATTACCATACCCACGTGGAACATGGCCACCACGAAGGAAACGGACATGGCCACGACCATGACCATAGTCATGTTCCCCCCGAAGAAACGACATCTGCCCAGCTGCTCAACTCTAAAATCAACCTTCCTCATGTGACCGCCTTAAACACCAGCAACGTACAGGAGGACGTCCAGAAGCTCTTCAAGAGCTCGGACAACCGGTACTCGCTCAAACCCGTGATCCGGTCCGATGCAGATGAGCAGATGATCATCCACATTCCGTTTTTAAACGGCAGTGTCAAGCTCCACAGTGTTGTGCTCCGCACGAACGGCGATTTATACTGCCCCCGGGTCATCAAGCTCTGGAAAAACAAGCAGATTGACTTCAACAATGTCACCGATAAGCCCACGTTCCAGGTGGAGCATCCTCAAGTCGGGGTGAACTACAATACCGAGGATGATTCCGAGGTGCCGGAAGTTCTCGAAGGTGATGATTTCGTCGAGCACCATTTGCCCCGGCACGTGTTTACAGGGGTGCATACGCTAGCCGTGTTTATTGAAAACATCCACGGAGACGAGGAGGAGAGCCATCTACACTCGATAGAGTTGAGGGGCGAGTTTACTCACCTCAACCGAGACCCAGTGATGACCATCTACGAGCTGGCGGCCAATCCAGCCGACCACCAAAATGTGGAGGATGTGATGGTGAATTACGGAATGAATTGATATCGCCAAACCAAGATGGAAATGTTGTTGAGAGGGAAGGAGAGGGAAGGAGGGAAGGTGGTGGTCTGATTGCGGAAGGTACGGATGTGGCGTGCGCTCGGGCTTCAATCCTCCACAGTCACATGGATATAAAGGCCCGAAATCCGCACTTATTTCCATCCCCCCCTCAGAACAACAATTTCAACACAATGCCCAAATTAGTTTTGGTCAGACACGGACAATCGGAATGGAACGAGAAAAACCTCTTCACCGGCTGGGTGGACGTGCGGTTATCTGAAATTGGCCAAAAAGAGGCCACCAGAGCAGGTGAATTGCTTAAGGAAGCCAAGATCAACGTCGACATCTTGCACACGTCCACGTTGTCCAGAGCCATCCAAACCGCCAACTTGGCCTTGGACTCGGCCGACCAATTGTACGTTCCCGTCAAGAGATCGTGGAGATTGAACGAGAGACACTACGGTGCTTTGCAAGGAAAGGATAAGGCGCAGACCTTGGAGACTTATGGCCAGGAGAAGTTCCAAATCTGGAGAAGATCCTTTGATGTTCCTCCTCCAGTGATTGAGGCTGACTCCGAGTACTCTCAACAGGGAGACATCCGGTACTCCAAGATCGACCCTGCTGTGATCCCAAAGACCGAGTCCTTGAAGTTGGTCATTGACAGAATGTTGCCTTACTACCAGGACGAGATTGCCGGTGATTTGTTGCAAGGTAAGACGGTGCTTATTGCTGCCCATGGAAACTCATTGAGAGGTTTGGTCAAGCACTTGGACAATATCTCCGATGATGAGATTGCTGGCTTGAACATCCCCACTGGTATTCCTTTGGTTTACGAGTTGGACGCTGAGTTGAAGCCCACCAAGCCTGCTTACTACTTGGACCCTGAGGCTGCTGCTGCCGGTGCTGCTGCCGTTGCTGCCCAAGGCTCCAAGAAGTAAGGAACAAGAACACACGATTAGTTAATTAAAGAGCAGAGTTTAGTTAATTTAGAGTAGAGATTGTTCAATTAATAGAGTTGTAGAGTTATTAAAGAGTAGAGATTGTCTAGTCGATTAAAATGGAAAGTTTACACTGGTGTACGGGTCTTTTCACATACAAATATACTGCATACAGTAATTTCCTGAGGTGCGGGTTTTTACACTAGTTATACTACATGCAACACCGCACTGTATACAACATCGCACTGCATACAGTAGTTTACCTGAGGTGCGGGTTTTTACACTCATTATACTGCATACAACAAAAGTCCTGAGGTACGGATGCAACATACACATCTTTTCTCAGTCTGCTTTCCTCCCACACAACCATGTTTGGATCGAACAACACACAGGGCTCGTCCGGATTCGGCTCTTCAAACCCGAAGTCCTTCAGCTTCGGCCTGAACCCACAGCCTACCTCCGCTTTCGGCGCCTCCGCAAACTCCCTGGCCAACACAACCGCTTCGGCAGCCAACAACTCCTCGGCCCCTCTTTTTGGCGCTGGGGCCGGCGGAACTGGTGCTTTTGGCTCGGGAAGTACTCAAAATACGAAACCGTTTGGCAGCACGGGAATCGGTGCCCAGCCTGCGTTCGGTTTTGGCTCCAAAAGTGGCGAAACGACAGCCAATTCTGGAACAGCCAATTCTGGAACAGCCAATTCTGGAACGGCCACTTCCGGGTTTGGATCGACGCCTTCCGGATTTGGAACGACAACGCCTAGTTTCGGAACAGGGGCAGCAACGAATTCTGCAAGCGGGTCTGGATTTGGAACAAGTGGGTCTGGATTTGGAAGTGGTACTGCAAATAACACTGCAAGTGGATCCGCATTTGGTACCACCGGTTCTGGGTTTGGTACCACCGGTTCTGGTACCGGTTCTGGTGCCGGAACTGGTACCGCCGGAACTGGATTCGGAAGCGGTACTGCAAATAACACTGCAAGTGGCTCTGCTTTTGGTACCACCGGTTCTGGATTCGGAAGTGGTACTGCAAATAACACTGCAAGTGGGTCTGCTTTTGGAACCACAGGAACCGGAACTGGTACCACAGGCTCCGCATTCGGAAGTGGTACTGCAAATAACACTGCAAGTGGATCCGCATTCGGTACCACAGGCTCCGCATTCGGAAGCGGTGCTGCAAGTGGAAATGGAACAGGCTCCGCTTTTGGAACATCCACTTCCGCTTTCGGTGCTAAACCTGCTTCAAGTGGAACCCCTGAACCCACATCTGCAAGTGGTTCTGCTCCAGGCGCATCTGCTCCAGGTGCATCTTTGTTTGGAAAACCAGCAGAATCCAAGGAAACTCTGGGAAGTTTATTCGGAAAACCAGCGGAATCCAAGCCAGCTTCGAGCTTGTTCGGAAGTTCAGATAAACCAGCGGAATCCAAGCCAGCTTCAGGTTTGTTTGGCAGTTCAGACAAACCCACGACTACAGGTTCCCTATTTGGCCAAAAGTCCGAGCCTGAAAAGCCTGCAAGTTCCTTGTTTGGGCAGAAGTCCGAGACTGAAAAGCCTGCAACTCCCTTATTTGGGCAAAAGTCCGAGTCAGAAAAACCTGCAAGTTCTTTATTTGGGCAAAAGTCCGAGCCTGAAAAGCCTGCAACTTCTTTATTTGGCCAAAAGTCCGAGTCCGACAGCAAACCAGCATTTTCCTTTCCTTCATCGTCAAATGCAGAGAAACCAGCTCTTTCCTTTGGAAAACCAGAAGAAAAACCAGGTGACAAGACCTTTGGGTTTGGAAAACCCGAGGAGAAAGCATCTGAAAAACCTTCTTTAGGATCGGGATCGGATAAAAAAACCCCCGCCTTTTCGTTTGGTGGGGCCCCGGCAAAAAGTGAAAAGCCAACTCTTTCGTTTGGATCTCTGGAAAAAAGTGAAAGCAAAGTCCCAGCCTTTTCATTAAGCAAAGATCAAGACGAAAAGAAAGAGGAAAAACCCGCTTTTTCGCTTGGAAAAACCGAAAATTCCGGCTCGTCCAGCTTATTCGGAAAAACCGAAAACAAAGAGTCGGAAAAACCTGCTTTTTCGCTTGGAAAACCCGAAAACAAAGAGTCGGAAAAACCCCAGTTTGGAGCTAAAGAAAGCAGTGGAAAAGACGACAAACCAAAAGATACCAAAGATGGCAAAGACGAAGTTAAAAAAGCACCAACGATGCCGAAAAATGACGTCAATGCACCCAACTTGAAACCCACACAAGTCCAACCAATGGCCGTTTCCTTGGATAACAAAACAATGGACGATTTGGTGATCAAGTGGTCCAAGCAGTTGACCAGGACAAGCGATATCTTCGACAAGTACACCGACAAAGTGCAGGTATGGGACGAGAAGCTTGCCAAGAGTGCGGATGAAATCGGCATTTTGCACCGAGACTCCATGGAGGTGGAAGCGTTGCAACAGAGAATCGACCAGCAATTGACGTTTGTTGAAGGCCAGCAGGATGAGCTCGATAAGATCTTGGACAATTATGAGCAGCAGGCGGAGATCTTACTCAATAGCATTGAAATGAGCAATGCAGACAATTCAGCGTCGGCCAACGGGACCAATTCCTCGCCAGAAACTTCCAACGTCACCGACAAGTTGCGGGAAAAAGCATATAACAACGCCAAGTTATTGGACGACCGGCTTGACTCGTTGAGCGATAACTTGACGTCGTTGGTGGGCGAGATCAACTCCGTTTCCGATTCTTTCAACAAGGCCTTGTTGAATCCAGTGTCTGGGCCCGAGTCCGGCAACAGCAATGCCGTGGAGGAGATGGTCAAGTTGTTGAATCTCCACTTGAACAACTTGAAGTATATCGAGAGCACCAAGAATGTGTTGGAGCAAAAGGTGACTGTGTTGAAGACCCAAAAGCACCGGTGATAGAAAAGGAATCTGTGAAAGAAAGATCCAGGATTGAATCCGAAATGAAAAGATCCGAGAATGAAAAGATCCGAGAATGGAATCCGAAATGAGAAGAATCCAGGATTGAAATGCATTGCATTGACTTCTGATCGATTGAGTCTCTGGCTTGGCCTGAACTTGGTATTTAAGATTCTCCTATACCAGTACCAAGGGATTATCAGCAACAAAACTCCTCTATTGGTTCCGGAACGAGTGATGGTCACTTTTCTGGAGCGATTTTCTGGAGTGACTTCTCTGGAGTGTACTGGGCTTCAACTAAAGAGCAGGCCCAAAAAGCAAAACCAGTCATTGGAGCGTGATTTTATTCTAGCCAAGCCCAGGGTTCATCACCAATAAGTAAAAGATCAATGTAAAGATCAAAGTATAAATCAAAGTAAGATCCAAAAATATATCAAAGTATAGATCAAAGTCCTCTTCAAGGCCCAATAGACATAAGGCAGAGATTCTTGACCTTGAACCTCGTTTATCCGAAAATCAATTAAACCACCAAAGAAGACTTTTTGTAGTTGTATTTTATGGTACAGCAAAATAATTTATGTTGCGGATGGCAAAGCGATTCTCGTCCCTCTCCTGAATCGAGCCCCTTTTCCCCGGTGCTCATAAAATCATTCATAGAATATCCTCCTCGGAATTCTTTTTTCCAGAACTGACTGAAGGTTGTAATTCTGGAGACCTGGATTAGCCGTTTGGATTGTATGTGTTCACAAAGGCTTCAACAGATAAAGGGACGAAGGGTGAAAGAAGAAATAACGTGGGAAAAAGGGAAGGGAGAAAAACTGGGGGGTTGAGGGTTTATATACAATTTCCTCCTTTTCTCGCCCCGCCCTGTTTAATTGCAGCCATCGGCCATGCAGGAGCAGCCACCCGCCCCTCCCCCCGTGAAATATATAAAGGTGCGCATTCCCCCTGGTTTCGAAGCCATACTCAAGAAAATTGTCATGATTGCAGCCTAGCCTTTTGAAGAGCTAGCATTTTGAAGAGCTAGCATTTTGAAGAGCATACATGATCTGTATTGTGCATATTCATTCCGAAGGATCAGTTTACTGATAGTTACTGGCTCATTGCCTACTGAATCGACTACAACTACAACTACAACTACAACTACAACTACAACTACAACTACAGACCATAATTACAGACTACAGCCTAAGACGGTCGGAGAAGCTTGACCAAAATGTGGACCAGTGAAACTAAGACGGTGATAAAGTGGAACAAGATAAGAAGAACAAGAATGATTTGTCTGGATCTCTGGGATTCTTGATTTCTTGATTCTTGATTTCTTGATTTCTTGATTTTTGATTTTTGATTTCTTGAGTTTTGATTCCTTGATTCCTTGATTCCTTGATTCCTTGATTTCTTGATTTCTTGATTTTTTATTTTTTATTTTTTATTTTTGATTTCTGGAATTCTGGGATTCTTGAGCTGAGTCCGTGAAGTGGACGAATCAGATATGAATAAAACACTGCTGACTGAAAACTCCACTAGGGTCAATTCAAACTGGCAGTTGATCAGCACCTTGCTGCTTCTCCGATTGTACGGGTATTCAGTATACCAAGAAAGCCCACCACTTCACTGGTCCCGGGAAAATTGACTACTTTACTGGCCCAATGAAATTTGTTCTTTCATCATTAGTCCTGGGTCCTAAGCCTGAGTCATCCACTGAAGGCAACCGAGTGAATCAAGCAGTATCAATGGTCGAATAACTAACAAGTTTACTAAGCATATGCAGTGCTATGGATCAACTAAGCAGATGGCTGTGTTATGAGAAATGCTATGAGTACTCCCGAGTGTATCCACGAGTCCTTTAATACTCAGTCCAAGTCACTGTCACTGTCACTGTCACTGTCACTGTCACTGTCACTGAGTCACTGAGTTACTATAACTGGAATGAGTCGCTGGTTGAGAGACAAAACTCAATTTCTATCAGAATGATTCCCTGGTATGAGTCCCTGGTATGAGTCCCTGGAATGAGTTATTGGAATGAGTAACTCAGTCACTGAGGTAGACAAAAAGTGAGCCACTGAATTCAGTTACTGGAATGATTTCTGGATTTCTGGATTTCTGGATTTCTGGAGTTCTTGAGTTTCGATATCTGGGATTCTAAAAACCTCATACTTTAAAGTCTGGTTTCGGCCACGGCTACTGTCCATCCAACCATTGAGCAAAAACCAGATCCATGTTGCTCGATCCAAGAAAGCACATGTTTCCTCTCATATCTAAGGGTAGCTTCAAGTTCCCGGAGCTGAGCCAATCGACTACAGACCACAGTCCACAGGCCACAGGCCACAGGCCACAGACTGCTTACTACCTACTGCGTACTTGTTGCTTCTTTCGTCCTTTTACTATTGGCTACTTAATGACTCATTAACTACTGACTCCTTAACTACTGAATCTCAGACTCCAGACTTCAAACTTCAGACTTCAGACTTCAGACTTCAGACCTCAGACTGTTTACTAGTTACTGCTTACTGTTTACTGTTTACTGCTTACTGCTCATTTCTTGCTTCTTACTAATACCAACCTTTTACTCACTAACTTACTGAAAAACCGACGGAGGGTCTTGGATATCTTAGTGACTTCTTAGATCTGTGGCCTTAGATCTGTGGCCTTAGCTTTTTGACCTCTTCTACCATCGGTAGTTAAATTGGTTGAAATTTGAATAAATCATCGCCAGATTTAAGCCATGCGATTCGTTAAGTTCTTATGAATCTAAAACATTAAATCTTATTTCCGAAATACTACCCTTAGTGGTCTACCAGCTCTGGGCCAGGCGTATCAAAAACACGATGACTGGTTTAATGAGCCATCGCAGTTTCACTGTATAATGCTATACATAAAAATTGAATTAAAGGGATAGTAAGTTTTTAGTGAGGATGATGGGAAAAATGCCGGTCTCTAAAGTGGCGCGACGGCGTCCTTATATATATTGCGGTGCGGGGGTGGCTGCAAATCGAGCACTTTAAGGGGCGACCTCGCGAAAAATATAAAAACCCCCTCTCCCCCCCGTCTCCCTCAATTTTTTCTTCCACCATTTCTACCACCTTTTTTCTACCACTTTTTTTCTACCACTTTTTTTCTACCATTTCTCATAGTCTCTTATGATTTTTGCTTTTGACGAATCTCGTTCTGGTCTCATTCCAATCTCTTTCTCCTTTCTGCTCCAATTAGATCTCATCTGATCTTCTCCTTATTGACACTTTTATGGCTTGTTCCTGTACTCTTGGATGGCTTAATCTTTGAGACAAGCATATGATCCTGATGGTAATTGTTTTTATATGATATCAAGTGCTTTTCTATTTAGGACGATTTTAGGAATTGTGATGATTATCACTAGTGAGAATTTTAGGAGTTATCCTATAATTTAATTCTTTTGACATACACGTTTAGATGCAATGAAACTAAGACTTCTATATTGAATCGATTAGCTAGAATGTTATTAATAGCAGCTACAGCCAAATCAGCTCAAAACCCCCAAAAATTCATGATTATTCCCATCCATGGAAGTTTACTGTTTACTGCTTTCTTCTTACTAGTATCAACCTTTACTTACTAACTTAGCGAAACCGACAAAGTGTCTTCTACGATTTGTGAATTCTTAGATCTGTGGACTTAGATCTATGACATCGATTTGTGACCTCTTCTACCATCTATAGTTGAATTGGTTGAAATTTAAATGAACCATCATTTTTGTGACCATCCTACTTATATTGTACGAGTTTATTCTCGGTTAATGAGGCCCGAAAAGCAAGAGAAGGGCTAAGGTGACGAGGTCTCCTTGACAGAAAAGGAAAGGTCGAAGAAACTTGGAATACCTGCGAAAATCAAGAAACTACATTTAATGCCCATACCTGGAAGTATGAGCAAGGCGGGCCCGCTACAAGAAGAAGAGTTGTGTCATTAAACGCACGCAATAACTGAATCTTTCTCCTAAGGCAAAAAAATATACACAATGTCCAAAACATCAAAACTCTTGTTTAATTTCGGAGGTAGGGGATGCCGTGGAAGCTCAAATCCTCGCTTTACTCCGGAACAGTGGGGAACAGTGGGGAAAGTTTTGAGTAGATCTACTTTTAAATCAATGCCAAATGGAAAAATGGCCCACAAAAAGTATAGGAATTCCGAGGATTTCTCGGGGCATTGCTATTTGAGATTTATGCAGAATCAATTTATTGTTAGGCGTTCCTGACGAATTGATACATAATGGGATTTTTGAGGAAATGGTATACTTTTGGAGGTATATCTGCACGATATGTCTTATCTGCAGGATATTACTTATCTGCAGGTCAGCTGGGGGTAGGTATCTCGACAACCAGCAATGGTAGCCACACGAAATTTGGGAATTAAACAGTGACCGTTGCATTAATGTCATAACTCAAATTTCAGCCCATTTTATAGGGTGTGTTGCCAGAACACTAACCTTCTCTCATGCACTGCTGCATGTCCTGCACCTAGTCACCATGCCACATCCATATCCATATCCATATCCATATCCATATCCATATTCATATCTATTTCCATATCTATTTCCATATCTATATCTATGTCTATGTCTTTTTAGCTGTACCTCTAGCAACTAACATGGTCCTGCATATAATTGGCGGGACGTAAATGCATGGATTTTCTCCCCCAGTACTGCCCAAGCTGAAACTATCGTCTCATAATTGTCTTCTGCTTCCTTATAAACTATACAGGAAATTGGTACTGCTCAAACCATAGGGATCTCCTTATATAATCCTTTCTGGACTCCTTCTTGGCCCTCCTGGGCCGAGATTTCCACTTTAAGTTTCTAGCGATTGGCTTATCAAGTCCTGCAACTTAATCCATGCCGGCCATGCATCATGTCACCAGTTCAATTTATTGTTGGTTGTTTGTTTGGATTACCCCACATTGCACGTGACTCCACGCACGCTCCACGCGCGACTCTCGATGCACATGCCGCTGAACGCACCACTCTCAACGCACCTCCACGCACATGCATAAAGAGTCCATTACCACTGCTTTTTCCACCCTTTTTCCACCAATCTCACCCTAATTCCACCATGTCGCTTGCTCTCATGGTCATCCGCCTTCTCCGCGACCCCGAGGTGTCCAATAAAGTGATTCTACAGTTTGCTTTCAAGCAGGTCAAGGCCATTGGGTATGCACGCGTCTTGTCCATGGTCTTGGGAGCGTTGATGGTGTCGGTTCTGTCCGTGATTAAAGTGCCGCAGATCCGGAAGATCGTTTGCCAGAAAAGTCAAGAAAAACGCCTGTTGCTTGCCTCGGGGATCTCCGAGAATTCCGTGAAATTGGAATCCTTGGCTCAGGCCGTGCACGTGACCTTCAACCAGCAGTGCCATAATTCGTTTGTAAATTACGGCGAATCCATGCTCTTGGGAATCCAAAATATCGGCCTTTTACTGATCTTACAATATTATAAGATCCGTCGGCAAATGCCGGGTCTTCCCGTGGAAAAAGTGTACGGTCACATGATCAAACCGTTAGGCGCGCTTTTGGCGGTTTTTTTGTTCATCAATAAAATCGCCCCAAAACGGTTAATTGAAGCCTTGCAATTGGTCAATATCCCTATCGGGATAGCCGCCAAGATCCCGCAGATTAAGCGAAATGCAGCTTTACGCTCCACGCAACATTTATCCGAGGTGACCATTGGAGCGAACGTGATTGGCTCCTTGATTCGTGTATTTACCACGCTTTCGACTTTCCGCCGCTCG
Organism: Metschnikowia mauinuiana; assembly: GCA_002374555.1. Classification (NCBI taxonomy): domain Eukaryota; kingdom Fungi; phylum Ascomycota; class Pichiomycetes; order Serinales; family Metschnikowiaceae; genus Metschnikowia; species Metschnikowia mauinuiana. The sequence goes on along the minus strand of NKZY01000892.1, from coordinate 100,534 downwards.
AGACCCGCCGATCGGGTTTTACTTGCGGGCTACTCGTCGTCGTTGGCTCTTAATGCTTATATTGCCATGCAAATGGTGCAGTACCGCCAAGGAGACACCAAGGAGACGGAGTAGACGTTTTTTTTTGGGAGTTCTGGGGGTTTTTGGCCTCGGTTTGATGGTAGTATGCAGGTCGAGAAATTATATACAGGATTAGAGGTCTATATACAGGATAGAAGACGTATCTACAGGACTATATGCATTTGTGCAGTATTAAAGACTGTATGCCGGACTTGTTGATTGTGCAGTACACAATCAAATAAATTAGACTAGAATTATAACAGCTTTGAAGTAATCGAAATACAAGACAGAATGTACAAGAATTTAGAATGTAATGGGTTGGGGGACAAGGTGGCGGGGGGCTTTGGTGACAGACCAAGCGGTACTGCACATAATACCATCACCACAAAAATCCTGCACATAATCGTCTAGACATGCTCCAAAAACACTCGTGCCTTTCACCCCCTCAACAGTTTTTAAAGTCCAAAAGTCAATCATGTTAATGTTAGTGTTCGTGTTTGAATTGTGTGAATTGTTGGGTCCCAAAAATGGTGTCTAACCACTAGCAATCCGGCTTCATATACTCTAAGGACGTAATTTATGATCCCCATGACCTCCAATTTATTTTAATTATCATTCATCTTTGTCGGGAACTAATTGTAGGTCTAAAGCTACCCTAATTTTAGTTACTAATGTTGTGGTGTAACAATAGTCGAGGTATTAATGAAATGTACCTTATGTACAGGTCCAAACACACTATGTGCAGGAAATGCAATATATAACGCCATTCAACTATACCTTTCCCCCCCTTTCCAATAATTAATCTATTTCTTCTCTATTGGACGTAAATAGGATTGAAATAAAATGGTTAGGAAGGAATTGGAGCCCATGGAAGGGTGGTCATAAAGAGGTTACTCATAATTACCGGGAAAAATTTCGTATAAGGCCATTCCCAGTGGCCAAGAAGATTATAGTATTTTTAGAGACTAAAAACACTTTGAAATTCATGGATTTTTTGTGGTGTTCTCCATTTCTTGGTAGAAAACGGTACTAGTGTGCAGGAAACCGGGAAACCCGTACACTAATCTAAAACCCGTACACTAATCTAGAACCCGTACACCATCCAAAACCCGTAAGTCCCCATGATTCCCATCGGCAATAGGATGGCAAACTGTGCTCGTAGTCTTCTTCAAAAGTATATCAAGATGTTGGATAGTGCGGGTTCCCGTAGACACCCTGCAGTACTTGCGTTTGGAATCTCCTGTATATAGTACCGATACTGCAGAGTAGTAGTCATGCCAGTGCTGCAGAATAGTAATCCGTTAGACTTAATCGGCTGGTAGAGTCGATGTAGGCTATCATGGCCCCAGGGTGGTTGTCTGGCTGCATCTAAGCAGCATATATGTTGTGATCTGCATATAAGGTTTTACCTGCATATAAGATGTACACCTGCCTATAAAACATGCAAATGATAAATCTCAAGTGAATTCCTCTAATTTCAACTCCACACAACTTTCTTCTTCATGTCCCACCAAGCCCAATACCTCAACGAGGTCGAGCCGCACATCTCGTCCATTCTTCAAGGTGGATATAATCACCCCCTTGCACGTGAGTGGCAAAGCAAACGCCGCCTCTCCAAAGACATGTTCATCTTCCCCCTCTTTGTTTCCGATCTCCCGGAAGAGGAAACCATCGTCCCGTCGTTACCCAACATTAAGCGCCACGGCATCAACAAACTCTTGAGCTACGTCAAGCCTTTGGTGGCCAAGGGCTTGAAGGCGGTGCTCTTGTTTGGAGTCATTTTGACCCAAGGCACCAAGGATGCCGTGGGGACTGCCGCCGATGACCCCAATGGCCCCGTGATTCAGGCCATTCAGCTTTTGAGGCGTCACTTCCCGTCTCTTTATATCATGTGTGATGTTTGTCTTTGTGAATATACCGACCATGGCCATTGTGGGATTTTGAACGACGATGGCACGTTGAGGAGGAGCCCTTCGGTGCTGCGGATTGGAGCCGTGGCGGTCAATTACGCCAAGGCCGGCGCCAATTGTGTGGCTCCTTCGGATATGATGGATGGCCGTGTCCGGGTCATCAAACGTGGCTTGATCGACAATCAATTGGAAAATAAGGTCATGGTCATGAGTTACCTGGCCAAGTTCTCCGGTGGGTTGTATGGGCCTTTCAGGGATATGGCTGCAAGTCTGCCCAGCCATGGAGACCGGAAAGCATACCAGTTGCCTGCAGGAGGAGCAGGCTTGGCCCACCGGGCCTTGGAGCGGGATATCGCCGAAGGTGCCGATGCTCTCATCATCAAGCCATCCACGTTTTACTTGGACATTGTCAAGGATGCCTCGGTGATCTGCAAGGACTATCCGTTGTGCGTGTACCAGGTGAGTGGGGAGTTTGCCATGTTGCATGCTGCTGCCGAGAAGGGCGTGGTCGACTTGAAGGCCATTGCCTTTGAAACCCACCAGGGCTACTTGCGTGCTGGTGCCGGCTTGATGATCTCGTACTTTACGCCGGAGTTCTTGGACTGGTTGGACTGAGCATCAAGCAAAGAAACAATGACGATATAACGAGATGACTAGTCGTTTCCTGGACCAGATATTATCTGCTCCGGTTTCTGCCCATGAAAAGGTTTGCATCTCGACAAACATGGATGTATTAATGGAGTTTCTGAGTTTCAGGAGTTTCTGAGCTTCAGGAGTTTCGGGGTTTCACACGTGGGGTACTTATGATTGATGTCCTCGGAAAACTAAGGTTTAGTCAGGCATCAGTACTGAGACCATTCGAGGGAAGCCCCGATTGCAATTGGAGAGATTGCTCTTTTGGTTGTGGAACATCTTGGCGTCGAATGCAACTTTCACCAACGATTCCAGTGTCGGGCCAAACGGCACGAGCTTCAGTCGTGTCTAGTGTTAGTATCAATGTTCATAGTCAAATCCAGATTCGGCAGTCACTCCAGCGTCAATACCCCTTCTGTTCCGCCAATGGCAACAAAATGTGATGTTGCGACCACCACTCCCCAGACGAATGAGACCTCAATCTTCTTCTCCTCACCTTGGACTCTTCTTTCTCCGTACCACGACACCAACGACTTTGCAGCGATTAAGAGCCCAGAAGCATTCCTCCTGATAAGGGAAGAGCAGAGGAGTAGAGTGGAAGGGCCGGAGTTGGTAGTTCTTCTGTGGAAGAGGTGATGAATTGTATGGTTGTAAATTAGCGAGAGTAAAGAGAAAGAGAAAAGAGAAGAGAAAAGAAAAGTAAAGGGGAATGCGAATCCTTATATTTATAGGCATCGGACTGGCCCTGTATAAACATTTACCCCTCACAATGAAACATGCTTGCATTAGCCCCTCACAGTGAAACATGCTTGTTTCAGATCATGCAGCCTCCGCAGCCCTCACCTTTTTAGCAACACCATCACCATTTTAGCAACACCAACACCATCAACATCACCACCGTCATTATATAAGAGGCGTTCCCTCTATGACTCATTAGCCTCTGTGACCCATTAGCTTTAGGAAGCTTCGAGATTAGCTTCTTTGATCTCATTACGTTCTTTCGCTTTGGGTTCATCCTGAGGGGCGTTGGGCAATTGGGACGTTTTGCTTGTGTCAGGTAACTCCTCGAGGCGGGAAAGATCCTCCGCGTTACCATCGTTGCCTTGTTCGTTGGAATTGGAATTCTGTTGGGCGGCTTTTTGGGTGGCGGTAAGGTGCTCTTGCTGTAACGCCAAAAACTCCGTATCCACTTCCGCCTCTTCAGAATTGGATAACTGGCCGCCAAGCGCCTCGGAGATCTCATCCACCTTTAAGGTTTCATCCTCCAAGTCATCCATGACCTTATCGATTTTCTCTACGCTCATTTCCGTGTTGAGCTTTTTGAGAACCTCGTTTCCTTGCGCTAAGCCATACAACACATCCTTTTCAATCAACTTGAACTCGATGCTGCCGATTAGGTTCTCAAGGTTCTGGAGCTGGTCATATGTGGATTTGATGATGGTTTCTTGTTGCTTCTTCAGCCGCAAGTACACTTTGGCCTTGTCGGTGTTTCCTTGGGCCACGGCATGCTTGGCGAGGCGCTGCTGTTTCTCCACCACGACGCCGAGCTTCTTCTGGTACTTTTTGAGGTTATCACGCTGCTGCTTGAGCTGGAAGATCGCCTTATCTTGAGCCGTAAGCTTTGGCTGTGACGCCTGGTTGCCCATGCTGTGATAGATGGAGTTGGCGGTGAGATAAGTGAATGCGCACATGCAGGTGAGTCACGTGAACCTCACGTGAGTATATCCATCCAAACGTGATTGACATCACGTGTCCATTCAATCGTGAACCATACCCATTGCCAGACCATTACTGGCCGAACATGGGATTGGTTGGAAGATGGAAACCACCTGCTTATATTTGCAAGGGCATGAGCCTTCTTCATGCATTCTTGGTCGAAATGTTCCTATAGAAAAGCCCACACGGAACTTCCCCGAATTCAATTTTTGGAGAAAACACGCTAAGAAATAATAACACCTAAGAAATTCTAGGCAATGCCAAGAACCGTGGGTGGATCCGGTCAGATGTTTGGGTGTGATGCGAGACTGTATGTGGTTTTTTCTCTGGCTCCATTTTCGGGATTTCCAATTTTTCATAATCAATTTACTTACCGCATTAAATTAAATATATGTCTATACATCTTTACGGAAAAAAATCCAGGACCGTGGGTGCACAACCAAGAAAATGAAAAGGTAAAAATGGGATCTCGGGTGGACTGCATGTAAGCGATGGACTGCATATAAGCGATTTAATGCATCAGGCACCAAAACACCAAAACACCAAAACACCAAAACACCCAGACTTGACTGGCACTAGTTAACCGGATAATAGACTTAGCCCTGAAGGTTTTTCTTGGTTAAGCCGAGTGATCTCCATGACGTATACTTAAGAAAATCGCATATGCAGCAAGATCATTGTATATGTAGGAACATTGTACATGCGAGAAGAAAAGAAGGGTCAAATTTCCTAATCCAGAAAGTGAACCATTTGGACGTGGGCTCATTTTTTTACAACATGATCTGAAACATGTAACAATAGGAAGAATGCGCCTGGAGCTGAGTTTGCATTAAAGAGATGTTGCAACCAAAATCTGGGCGCGCCTGCACCCACCGCGGCCACCCATTGTCTGTATTGAATTAGATTCTTCCGGATACGGAGACTACAAACCAATATAGGACTGGCGGTAAATTTCTTGGCCGTTTACAAAGAGCCGTTTACAAAGAGCCGTTTACAAAGAGCCGTTTACAAAAGCCGTTTACAAAAAACACACAACAAACAAAAAGGATGGTGCAATAAGAATTGTGCTATATAAACATGCCTTGTCCCCCCCCCCTTCTTCCAAAAAAACACCATGCTTTTTCATCCTTTACTTCTCCTCTCTGTGGCAGACATAGTGAAAGCCTACCCCGGCCACGGCTTGGGACTTGCTACCGAAGACAATGCTGACAATCTGATTGATTTCTTCCCGGAACCTGTTGTTAACTCCGAAGCCTCTTTTGCCCCGGCAACTTCTTGGAACTCCGAAACTTCTTTGGCGGTTGCTAAAAGAGATGGCTAGGCGGACAACTCAAACCAATTGTCTTACTTACCGGAAAATGAAGCGAACCCAATGGCGTTGTTCGCCACAATCGATGGGAAGCAGTATCCACTCAGGGGCAGGAACCTTTGGTATGATGACACTCAGGAACCTATACACACCTTCAAAAACTTCAATTCACCCGTATTAAATCGAGATGGAGAAGGTGACTGGGGATTTTTGTGCAATTTAAAAAATTTCTTTCATTTACATCGTGAATGTTCAAGATACATAGGTCTCGACAATAATGGTAAGGTTGACCACCCGTTGTTTGAATGTCCAAACACTTTTGGATTCCTACTTTATGATGAAGGTGATTGTTCAGAAGTGGACGTCCAACTTTTAGCCATGAACAAAAAAACTGGAGAACCCTTACTTCCAGATTCGTCCTCACAGGCTCCAGAAGTATCGAACCCATTGGTGTTAAAGGCCAAAGTGAATGGGGAGTGGCTTCCACTCAAGGGCCGTTTAGTTAGAGCGGAGAATTTTAATTACGAAGCGGAACTTACCTTGGATCCCCATTCTGACGCTGAAGTAATCACCTTCATTGACGACATAGAACCCCTCGTTTCAATTCTTGATGAACGAGGTAACCAGGGAGTTTTGTGCTCGGAAAATGATCTCTTACGAGTTTCCAGTACTTGTACACGTTATGGCGTTGGTCCTAATTCACAAGGAAAACTTCCAAACTATTTTCATAAATGCGGGGGCGACCATAAGATCCATTCTTCCCGTAACAGATTCCTTGATCCTAAATGTGAAAGGGTGGAGATCCAACTTTTTGACTCGCACGGACAACCCGCACCCAAACCGAAAGCGCCTTATTTTGTTAAAGGTCCTGCTCCTTCCCGGTGAGGCGAGACTCCAAAAGTCTTTGCCACATGTCTGGATTATGACCACTGCGATATCCTCGGCCACGATGAGTTTAATGAAACCAGCAATTACTTCGTGAAACCTGGTTACCAACCTCCAGTTTTATTTTACCTTAAGAATGGCTTTGCAGAGACCACAACTCTAAACGACAAGGAAGAATATCGGATTGATCATACGTGGATTCAAAAGAGCAGAGTTTTTTATGGATCGACGGCATACCCGCAGCAGTTACCCATTGATCAGAAGACTGGGAAATTGGACGAGACGTATGTAGTCTGTGGGCAAGGGAGCGACTTCACTTGTGCGGATTTGGAAGTTTATCTCTTGGATTACGAGGAAAGTACCGGAAAGGTGGTGAGGATTTTGCCGGATGGTAGCGAGAGGATAATTCCTGTGGGTCAGAAACCGGAGGAACCAAAGGGACCGGAAAAGAAGCCAGATGACAACAATGGTGCAGTTGATTCCGATGACAAAGAAAAAACTGCAGCTTAGGAAGACTCCCCGGAAAATGGGCCGGGATTGGACAAACCAACGGACGAACCTTCTGAGAAACCTTCTGAGAAACCTTCTGAGAAACCTTCTGAGAAACCTTCTGAGAAACCTGTTGAAGCTAAGCCCTAAGAGGACTTAGGTTGACTGCAACTCAGATGGCCGTTCACCAAAGACGAATCGATGGACAGATGTTCCGGGACGGAGGTGTCGGATGTCGGAACGAGAAGCATCAGCCAAGGCTATTGGGTATAAAAAAACAAGAATTGCAGGAGGCAAGGGCTGATTCTAAGAGAAGTCGTTTAATGATTCCTTTCCAAAGAGACCACTGTGCCGGACTCCAAAAGTGGGTTGGAAAATGGACAACAGCAAATGCTATGAATTCTAGTTTTCTTAGTTGATTAAAAATATTGACTACGTTTAGCCAATAATTTGTTTTTTTCAAATTTTTTTTTTTCAAGAATTTTTCTCTATAATTAAATGTCAAGGAGACTTTGATGGGAATAGAAAAAAAGTATACATGATAAATAATCACAACTCCCAAAGGAAAGAAAAAAAAAAACGGTTCAAGACTATATTGGGCGATTTAAATGAGGTGACAAGAAATGGTTTAACTGGTGATTTAAATGGGGTTAAATGGATGAAACAATCGGTGAAACAAAGGAAGGGTATATAAAAGAATACCAATATAAAAAACCAGATTCAATCAAAAATACCTTTTGGGATCTTCTTGTGACCCTGTTTCATGAATATGATGTCTAGAGAGACACTGAAGACTCTGAAAAAAAGCACTGAAGACACTGAAAAAAAGCACTGAAGACTCTGAAGAAACCACACAAGAAAGGTTTCAAGAAAGGTTTCAAGAAAGGTTTCAAGACACTGAAGAACTCGAGACTAAATCATTCTGAGAAAATGTAAAGTCTTCGGAAACAAAGATGATGATGATGATCTCCGGAGAAACCAAACTCAAGACCGTGGTTCTATACCGGATCCCACCTTGAAAGTTAGCTGGGCCAAACAGGCAGTTTTCTTCACTAGTCCACCAGTCCACTAAAGGGCCACTAGTGTATGAGTTCTAGTTCTGGATATTTCTGCTCCTGTATCCAAGACTGCCTTGTTTTCTTGGATGCTATGGAGTGGCCTTTTGAGGAACCCAGAATCGAAAAGTGTCTCGTCTGAACATTGGATGTTCCACTTCCCTTTTCTCCACCATCGGCGACTCCGATTGACCAGACACCAGACACCAGACACCAGACACCAGACACCAGACACCAGACAAACAAGACATTAGACAAACAAGACACCAGACACCAGACACCAGACACCAGACACCAGACACCAGACAAACAAGACATTAGACAAACTGGAAAAAGCAGACACTTTAGAAATAAGACAATTACAAGGCCAAAAACAATCCTCGTTCAAACACAACCTTATTGAGAGACCCATACTCACATTCCGGTATACCGAAGGGATATTTTTAGGCAAAGATGGCTTCCACTCAATAAAGCAGGGACCTGAGGGGTCAGTGAAACAAAAAAAAGGGGATATTAATGGATTAGAAAGGATGAATGGTATATGTTAGCAATATCTGCTAGAGATGACGCCATTTCGATAGCCGGAAATCCTCCAATACGTACTTTTTCTATTTACCATCTAGAATTCTTGTACGTATTTTACTATTAAATAAATCATTTAATTAAGGCGACGAAGATCGCAAGCGCCATAGTAACACCAGATGCTAATAAAATGATAGTATTTAATAAAGGTAAAATTCGCTTGATGATAATATAGGTTCAATTCCTTTCTTAAGCTTAGTCGTATAAGCTAACCAGGCATAGCATCCGTTTTGTAATCATCAAGAGCTTCATTATTATATTTTTTAATGGGTGGGCTATTGGTTTATTTCATTTATTCACTAACAGGTACTACTAATTTATCAGATTTATCAACAATAACCTTCTTCCTATTTTGATATATTATTAATAGCATTATTCTTTAAAATGGGATTAGCACCATTACACCGTTGAAGTATTGCGGTTTATAATTTTAGTTCCTTAGGGCTGATTATAACTACGGATTCCTTTTTATGCGAAAATTTATATCTGATTCTTTATTTATACCCCCTAAAATTGAATTTTTAGGTAAGTTCTTTCCATAGTAGGATTTAATGATGAATGTAAATATGCTCAAAATAATGAGCTATATAAATAAAGATGAAATCCAAAAAAGTTAATTAGATATTAAAGAAATAAGTACTTATAAGGGTATTTTATAAATTAAACTTTAGTATGAAATAAATAAAGAAGAATTTTTAAATTAACAGGTTGACTTATATATCTTATTATATAACTTATTATATAAGATCAATTCATTATAGTCATTTATAGTTTATTTAATCTATTTATAATTGTATTATAACAATAAAAATCGAAGATGGTCTCCGGCCGGTTATTTTCTTTTTTTAAAATTTATTTTTGTTGACCACCTAGGTGGCTAAATTTATACTCTTTTCTTATATCTCTTTTTTCTACAAATTTATTTTTAATTTTAATTATCTTTCACTACGCACTTCGTGCCGCACTTCGTGCCGCACTTCGTGCAGATTTAACTTCGTGCCGCACTTCGTGCAGATTTAACTTCGTGCCGCACTTCGTGCAGATTTATTTTATTTCTATTTTTTATTGAACTTTTAATTCTCCACCAAGGTGGATAATGTTATTTTAAATTTATTTTTTTAACAGCTTTAGTATGATCACCTAAATATGTACTACAGCTACAACATAGTTAAAGCTAAATTCATTAAAACAAAAGAAGTTTATAAAGGTCAAGGAGATGGGCTTACTAAATGAAAAGGGTGTAATTGAATATAACCTCTTATAGAATTAGTCATAAAAAGAAAATAAAATATTGAAATATAAAATTTTTATTAAGTTAAATTGGAATTGAACCAATATGGATTACTTAAAAGGTAATTGATTAGTTTTTTTTTACTTACTTTTACCCTTATTTTACCTATATCATCTTTTATAACATATATCTATCTACATATTATTCTTATTTATTACATTTATCTACTTTTTTATATCTTTATCTTTGATCCCCGACTTATTTATATATACATATATTTCGATTTTAATGTAGCTGAAGATGTAGCTATAAAATACATAATATAACCACTTAATGTATAAGTACCATATAAAGATTCTATAATTATATCTTTAGAATAATAACCTGTTAAACCTGGTATAGCCATTAATAATAAAGATGCTATATTTTATATGATAGATATCATAATAGATTAATATATTACTATATTACTATCAAGGTTTATTAACTTATATGCCATTATTAGTGATTGGTGAGATCCGTCATGGTATTCAGCTGCAACACTCGTAGTGTTAAACGTGAGCGCCGTGCGACTCCTGCACGTTTTGCATGGGCATGGAATGTTGCGCTGTTTCATATACTGCTTCGTGTTTCGGAATGACTACCTCATTGGACTCCAATAACTCTCTTAAGTAAGAGGAGGTGATGTTCTTATCTTGTCTTATAATTCAGTACTGAAGTGAATGTCTATTCTTATGACAAAGGAGGCGACGGAGTTGCCTCTTATATAGTTCCCTCAGCCAGGGAGCCCGTAACCACAAGTGGCCCAAATGTGTCGTCACGACGACACACATCTCCTGATATCCTTCCGTAACTATGTCAAAGATGTCCTCATCTGGACAAAGATGTCCTCATCTGGACAGAGATGTCCTCATCTGGCCAGAGATGTCCTCATCTGGACAGAGATGTCCTCATCTGGACAAAGATGTCGTCATCTGGACAAAGATGTCCTCATCTGGACAGAGCTGTCCTCATCTGGACAAAGATGTCCTCATCTGGACAAAGATGTCCTCATCTGGACAGAGATGTCCTCATCTGGACAGAGATGTCCTCATCTGGACAGAGATGTCCTCATCTGGACAAAGATGTCCTCATCTGGACAAACTACATGTGCATTCCATGCCCATGTGAAACGACTACATGTGCATTGCATGCCCATGCAAAACGTGCAGGAGTCGCACGGCGCTCACGTTTAACAATTTGCATTAGGTTTCTTATTCTCATTTACTATCGGTGGATTAACAGGAGTATGCTAAGTGACGCCCCTAGATATAACTTCTATTAAACATTATTTCCGGAGAAACGGCTTTTTCGGAGTCTTTGAAGAGACAGACGTTCATCATCTTGGGCCAACTCTTTAACTTCTATAATGAAGACGAGATCCCCAATCTTGAAGAGGGCAGCGTTCTCCATCAAATTGACTTGCCAATCTTATTGGACAACAAGGATGTTTTCATAACCTTGGAATCAGAAGGCTACAATGTTGACAAGTTTCTTTACTTCTACTTCCAGGAGAGCATCGATAAAATTGACCCAAGTAATTTGGACTCCTCCGTGGCCCAGGTCTTGCCTTAAAAGAGATTTTTATCCTTATAATGAACATAATTTATCTATTCATTATCTTCGAAGTTTTGAGTTGGATTATTTGATGGAGATGGTAATCAGAAAAAAAAATTACAATATAGATTAGTTATTAAATCAAATAAAAATGATAGTAATATATTTTTGTTAACATTATGAATCTTAGGGTGTACTGGTTTCGTATTATGAGTCGAAAATGATGGAAATAACATAAAGGAAAGAATTAAATTATTTAATTAATACCCTTTCTTTGTTGAACATATGAGACTCGCACGTCTCATATGTACTGCATACCGAAACTTAAGAAGAGGAGAATGTACTCCAAAGTCCAGAATGCAGAGATACAGATGAAACACGGATGTAAGAACCACCGTTGGACATAAAGCCGACCAGTGGAGTATCTGGAACAAGATAAGAAGGAAGAACCAATGAGAGAGAGTCATTCAGGGGCGATAACTCCGACAAAGGGGCGACCCCTCACGGAGAGTCCGTCAAGAAAGGGGCGAGGCCAATGATAGCTCTCTAATAGGATCACGCATGAGGGAATTAAACTCCCGGGTCGGGTTGGAAAAAGAGAGTGTGGTGAAAAAAAAGGGTGGATGTTCTGAGAAGCGGATTTGGCTGCCATTTATATTCGCGCGCCCCGCACGTTTCATATTTCTGCCGCCACAAAACCGCCTGTTCCTGCGGTATATAAATAGGTGATCTCCCCAGTTTTTTTACTGCGTATTTAAACTTTTTTTTTTCCTTGAACTATGTCTTCGTCGGATCTCAGTCATTTGGATATATAAGGCAGGAAGTTTCCCGCCTTATTTAAAGGGATCATCAGATCAGTTCAGCTTGTGATAAGGAATAAGGATTCCCTAGACTAGAAATCAATAAATACAAGCATCAGAAATGACTACCGAAGTTCCCTACTTAAAAGCGTTATTGGAAGCCAATGAGACTCAAGTGCCAGATTATGACCGCGTGTATACAAACGCGCAACAATAATAGCTATAATTTAAGATTAGAGTTCTTAATTGCTTCTACTTTATTATAAGTCCCTAAACTATATATAGCAGTGGGCGGAAGTATATATAAATATATTGCTAACGGTAAAATCTACATATTTATTTATAAGGTATAAAATAGATGATAAAAATAAAAATGATTCTCTATGCTAAATAGTGAATAAAACAGGAATTATAAACTACTTATATAGGGCTTATACTTATAGATAAGTTATAATTATATAATTATAAATAGGGTCTGTAGAGACTATAGGAGGAGTGAAAATCTTCTTTTATGCTACGAAAGCTTCTTTGTAATCCAGTCTAGAAGATTTAATTACTTTATACTTCTGGCCTATTTAGGGTGTACTGGTCTAGCCCAAGAATTGGCTTGCCCAGTGGCTGATGGAAAATACCTGCTTATACGTATTGGCCAGGAGTTAAGCTTTTATAACACCTTCTTTCCATGCACCTGCAGCACCTGGTGGTTTGAGTTGATTAAACTTTGTCTAGCCAAGGTCACGTGAACGAGCGGGTTATATGCAGGACACCAAGGGCGAAACACCATTAAACCCCCACAAAAGCCAGAAAGTGGCAGACTTAACTGTTCGATTGACGTGAAATATACCTACAAGTGTGCTCGACGCTAAAATTTGCTAAGAAGTTGTTGAATGACTGTTGATTTACCGTTATATTCACTTATGGTCCTGCATATAATGGACTGGGTCTTGCATATTGAGAATTTTCGCCTGGAGGAAAGCGTCACTTGTCTTCATTATATGCAGGAAATTAATTGGAAATCGACGGATTTTTAGTCTTGGTCGAGCTAAGCCTCGTTTCAGCTAATGGAAATTCACGGCTACAGAAGGAGTTGAAGTCGGTTTTATGAGAGCTACCAGAAGTTCAGTTGCAAAACAGGATTTCCTGGGATCAAGAGAAACACCCAGAATATATTTTGCGTGGTTCCTGTGTTCAGTACTAGAGAAAGTACTAGAGAGTTTGGGACCGAAAAATGACCGTTAGGTTAGTGAGCGTTTTCGCGAAAGTTTTAGAAGGTTAGGACCGGTTTCCTGCACATAATGTATTCGCGCGCGCCTGCACACAAGACTGTTTTGATATTGTTACCCGATTTGTGCGATTTCAAAACACACCTTGTACACACTTGCTTTTCCGACCAAACAGGCAACTTAATTACGCTGACCATCACACCGGCCTAGGGACACGACGCGCTGTGTGCAGGCGCATTCTTTTCTTCCTTGCACGAACCCGCCTCTCTGCTGTGAAACGCCAGCCCCATTCCCCTTGCATCCAGCGCATGACACCCCCGTTTCTCGTGCTGCTTGTGGTTGATCTTGTTCGTGTAGCCAATAGTAGAGTTTCCTTCCCCCCTCGGAATTCCCCTTTGGGCGTGGAGCCGTTTTTCTTGATCCCGTTCGTTGCTAGCTAGCCTACGCACGACCACCGATCCTCACTCCAGGGTCCTGCAGAAAGCTTCTCCGCCTCCACCACTTTTCACCTCTCATCACCCTACCCTCGGAATCCCAGCCTCTTTTAATCGCTTTTCGCTGCTCTTTTGTATCGGTTGCATTTGCTGTTCTTGTTGACGGCATCTCATTGGTCCATTGCTAACCTTTCGGTCTGCTTGTTGTGCAGCCGGCTTTGATATTCCGACTCCCACCGACTAATGCTGAGCTGCATCAATTCCCCCCGGAAGGACTCTTCCCCCTGCAAGCCCCGAGGGCCGCAAGTATCGCCTTTCAAGAACCGAGGGCCGCAAGTATCGCCATTTAAGGCGTCGCCAAAGGTGTCACCGCAGAAATGGCGGGCAGAGGGTAAATTCGAGGGTAAAGGTACCGAGGTGCTCCAGAACCTCCGGCGCTCGAACGCCAACCGGACCCTCGATATGCTGCCGAAACGTAAGCGGCCGGCCATGGAGGCGTTCCCCCCGCTTCTCACGCTGCGTTCAAAATCGTCCATGGGACCGACCCTCGGACCTTCCATGGGACAAACCATCGGATCAACCCTCGGTCAGACCCTCGGAAAGAACCAAACCCAACCTCTGACCCTCGGACCAACCCTTGGGAATAACCTCGGATCAACCCTCGCACCAAGCCTTGCACCGTCCATGGGACCAACCCTTGGACTGTCCCTCGGAACGGTTGGGGGACGGTTTGCCCGGCCCTCGATGCCCGTGTCCGGAAGACCGCCCCACCCCCGGTCGGCCACCTCGGTTCTCCTGTCGCCGCCCAAACCGGCCAAGCTACGCAGAGCCGCGTCGCTGCTCTCGTCTTCCGAGGCCTCGCTCCTGGACCGGTTCATCCCCAGCCACCGGAACTCGACGCTGGGCAAGCTCACGGCGACTTCCGAGGCGCCGCACCCCAACGCCCTGCCCCGGTCGCATATCAAGGCCCAAACAAGCAAAATCTACCAGCATCACGTGGCCGAGGCCTGTGGCCTCGACGTCAACTCCCGCATCTTATCATACCGACCATTACCCCCGGAACGCAGCAAGCCCTTGGACCTCTTTAGCCATCTCCACCCGTCTCTCGGCTCCCACGGCCCGCTGGCCCGGTCGCTCCGGCCCTCGTTGGCCTCGGAACGCGCCAAGAAGATCCCCTCGGCCCCGGACCGCGTCTTGGACGCCCCGAATATCGTCGACGACTTCTACCTCAACCTAATCGCCTGGTCGCTGACCAATCTCATCGTCATTGGCCTCGAAGATGCAGTCTACGTGTGGAATGCGTCATCCGGCCTGGTCGGACTTCTCTGTGAAACCCCCGGCTGCTTGGTCACCTCGCTCCGCTGGTCCGACGACGGCCTGTATATCCTGATTGGGAAAGACGACGGCACCATTGAAATCTGGGACATTGAAACAAACGCCCGCCTCCGCACCTTATCTACGGGCACCCTGGGCCGCATTGCCGCCCACGCTTGGCTGGCCCATATGCTTACCGCCGGCTCCAAAGAAGGTGTACTTACCCACTCGGATGTACGGGTGTCGCTGCACCTAGTTGGTCGGAGGGATAAGACCCACGTTGCGGAGGTTTGTGGCGTGGAATTCCGCCACGATGGCGTTCAATTCTGTTCCGGCGGCAATGATAATGTGGTTGCCATTTGGGACGCCCGGAATATGGGCGGAGACCCGATTTTCACCAAAAACACCCATCGGGCCGCCGTCAAGGCCATCAGCTGGTGCCCTTACCAACTGCAACTCTTGGCTACGGGTGGAGGGACCAGCGATAAGTCGATCCACTTGTGGAACACCAGCACTGGTGCACGGGTGCACTCGATCGAGACGGAGAGCCAGATCTCTTCGCTTAATTGGGGGTATGCCAAGGGGACGGGTTACGAGATGGTGGCTACACATGGTTACCCACTGAATAGCATATCGTTGTTTAATTACCCTACGCTTCAGAAAACCGGGGAAATTGTGCACGCGCACGACCTGAGGATTTTGAACGGGTGTATTTCTCCGGACGGCATGACGTTGGCCACGGTTTCGGGCGATGAGAACCTTAAATTCTGGTCGCTTTTTGATCAGTATAAGCCGCCGGCGGTGGACGAAAAGGAGGGCAAGCAAATGCAGAAGTTGATGAATATTAGATGAGCGTCACGTGCACTTGTGCACGTGAGGGTCACATGAACAAAAGTCATGTGGTTAAAGCCATGTGCTTAAAAGCACGTGCCTTTCACATGATGGTCACGATTCAGAGGTCACGCTACAGAGGGCACGATTCAGAGGGCACGTGATGATCGCATGATTCAAGTCACGTTGCTCCTTCCTCCCTCAACCCATGCGGCCTCCCCCAGAGGCAATTGCATACGCCTCTACTGTAGGTAAGCATTAATAGACCGCTAATTCTAGTATGATCCTGCATTGTATGGTCCTGTGTGTATGGGTGTAAAACGTGGATGTACTGATGTGACGTCACCTGAGTGCGCATCTGCCATGCGTCGAAAGTACCCGTCGTAATTTCGGCGTTAAGCTCCCACCGCATATTTAGCGCCAAACCCACATGAACAGATGATTTTTCAATGGATTAGTAGCCGTTTCACATAGAAGTGCACTGGATTATGCGGGAGTGTATAATGGCTCGTAAATTTGTTGATTTTCCCATTTAGGCAGGTCCCTCTATAGATCCCTTCCATACACTCTTCCAGTCCACAATTACACCACTCAGGCAAGCTCTTACCCAACAAATCAAAGCCCCCCTAAATCAAAGCCCCCCAAAACAGCACTGAAAACAAGGGACCCAGCGGAATAATAGTATACATCTGTACACCAACGGGGACGGGTCGTGCGAGAACCACCACGACGCACCTGTAATAAACGCACCGCTTGTTGACGCCATTCGTTCTTCTCCGAAAAACTCTCCTCCCCCGCCAGCTCCTGCCTAGCTACCCCCTTTTTACTTCATAGGTACTAGCACCGAAACGCCGATCACGTGTCCGCCGATTCCTGCAGTTTCCACCCCCAATTTTTTTTTTGCCCCACTGGTACCCATCGCTGTGCCTTTTGTCCTTCGCTGTGCACATTTCCTAAGCCAATCCCATTCTTACAGCCTTCCAAATGTCGTCAGGAGAATTCACCCGGACCCAGATTTTCGGCACGGTGTTTGAAACCACGTCCCGTTATACCGAGCTCAATCCCGTGGGGATGGGAGCCTTTGGGTTGGTTTGTTCTGCTCTTGATAAACTCACCGGACAAAATGTGGCGGTTAAGAAAATCATGAAACCTTTCTCCACGTCGGTTTTGGCCAAGCGCACGTACCGGGAGTTGAAGTTATTGAAACATTTACGCCACGAAAACTTGATCACTTTGGACGATATCTTCTTGTCTCCCTTGGAAGACATTTACTTTGTCACGGAGTTGCAAGGTACGGATTTACACCGGCTCTTGACGCTGAGGCCCTTGGAAAAACAATTCATCCAGTACTTCACATACCAGATTTTACGGGGCTTGAAGTACGTGCACTCTGCGGGCGTGATCCACCGGGACTTGAAGCCGCTGAATATCCTTATCAATGAGAATTGTGACTTGAAAATCTGTGATTTCGGCTTGGCCCGCATCCAGGACCCGCAAATGACCGGCTATGTGTCTACTCGTTACTATAGGGCCCCGGAAATCATGTTGACGTGGCAGAAATACGATACCGAGGTGGACTTGTGGTCCGTGGGGTGTGTTTTGGCGGAGATGATCGAGGGCAAGCCCCTTTTCCCCGGCCGGGATCACGTGCACCAGTTTTCCATCATCACCGAGCTTCTTGGCCTGCCTCCGGCCGATGTCATCGATACAATTTGCCTGGAAAACACCTTGCGCTTTGTGCAGTCGCTTAGCAAGAGAGATCCCGTGCCTTTTTCAGAACGCTTTGCCGCTTGCACGCATGTCGAACCGGAAGCCATTGACTTGTTATCGCAGATGTTGATATTCGACCCGAAAAAGCGGATTTCGGCTGCTGCTGCGTTGGAACATCCGTACATGGAGCCATACCACGACTCCACTGATGAACCGGTGTGTGAAACCAAGTTCGACTGGAGTTTCAACGATGCGGACTTGCCGGTGGACACGTGGCGGGTTATGATGTACAGTGAGATCTTGGACTTTCACCAGATGAACGGCGCAGACCCTAGTTCCTTGGTGCCCGACGAATCCCAGGTGACAGAAATGGAACCAATCTCATAATTGGACAGCCAAGGTCTGGTCTAGGTCTGGCTAGAACAGGCTAGATCTGGCCAGTTGTTGAAGGTGTCAAGACAAACAGCATGGAGTGATGGTCATAGACTACTACAAAAGAGATCAACTCCAATCCCGAGTTATTCCTCACTCTCTGTTCTGTCCTAGTGGGGGTATTCGTATCCTACTTTGATGAAGAACCACTTCCTAAAAGTCTGGATTATTCTAAAGTCAAAAGCGATCTTACTCCTAGTAAGAATTACAGACAATTACTAGCAGACGATCTAGGTACTTGATTATGGAATAGAATTGAAGGAGTGGAAATATTGTAAATTAAATTGGTTCTTGTATTTCATCGTGACTGTATGTTGGATTGTTGCTTATATGCAGTTTGAGATATGCACCTTTGCACATACTATATACACTACCTTATCCCCAGAAAGTAGTCATAAAGGAATAAACCGTTTTTATTTTCTCCAGAATACACTCCAGAATTCACTCCAGAATAGACTAAATCCATTAATTCCTCTCTATACTTTGAATACTCGAATACTCGAATACAGGATCCTGACAAAGAAACACTGTCACTTCCAGTTTCCCATATGAGAGCAGTTGAGCAGCAAAACAGAAAAATTCGGTATTAGCTGTGGAGGACTAGATTTTTTTATTAGCTGTGGAGGACTAGACTTTTTTATTAGCTGTGGAAGACTACATGGGAAGTATACCAAGGAGCATTTGATGAGACTGTATATAAGAGGATACAGGTTCGGGCGATTTGGGGGTGGTCCAGATTTTATTCTAGTGGTCTAGAACCTAGGAAATGGTTTAGTCAGTACAGTACTAGTCTGAGAATAACTCTGGGTCTAGCTGTCAGAAAGGGCTCCTCTTCTCAGCCCAGAACAATCCCAATCTAAAAAGACCTTGGGGAGGAGAACACTGCAGCAAAGAATACGCTGCAACCTGCCCCAAACATGGGCAATTCCTTGTTGAAATAAGGAAGCACTTTAGGAGCAAACTCCGCAAATAACTTACCAAGCTTTTCAGATTTAACGGCATTACCGCCAAGAAAGCAATGGCCGTAGTTGCGTATGATGCTCATGCAGTCGGCCATTTCCTGTTCAGTCGTCAAGGTGGTATTTAAAGTTTCGGTATACCATGAATCCAATTCTTGTTGATCATCAATGGTGAGCTCGTCGTGTTTATCATCGTTGTTTCGATGGTTCTGCTTGATCACTCGCTTTTGGTTATCGGGAAATTCTCGCGTCTAAGGCGACTTCAGAAACTTCGCAAGACAATTGAGCAATCCACGATTTTCTCCGAGTTGAATACGTCTTGTAAAGGCTGCACATGGAAGACTTATATGCAGGAACGACCCCCCGGCAAGCCCAAAATTGATGCTTTAAAAAAGAAAAAAACGTTAAAGAAAGAATTTCGTTTACATTTAAAGCCGTAAAGTGCAGGAAACCAATTCTTGCAGGATTTTCCTTTGTCGTTGCCGAAAAACCAGCCGTTTTCTCGAAAAAACCGGACTTTTCTCCACATTTTTCGACGATTTATTCAATTATTCTTTGGAGAATCAATGGAATTTTGTCAATTAAAGTATTGGCTATGGTTCTGCATGGTTCTAAAAAATGACTGGTTCTAAAAAGCCACTGTCTTTTCGTCAAATACCGTTTTCTCGAAATGACTGGTCTAGAAGTACTGGTTCTGGTAATATAGATAAGCGACCACTCCAAAAATAATCTAGCCTTTGTTTATAAAAAGTAGTCTACTTTTGTCTATTTTTTGTCTACTTTGTCTAATTTTTGTCTATTTTTTGTCTAATGTTGTCTACTTTGTCTACTTTGTCTAGTTTTTGTCTACTTTGTCTACTTTGTCCACTTTTTGTCCACTTTTTGTCCACTTTTTGTCCACTTTTTGCCCACTTTTTGTCTATTTTTTTTCAGAACTGTGGTGTCTTGATCTATTTGAGTCATTTACCCAAAAATCCCGTGTCTCTATACTTTCAAGTCAAACTCCCACTCACAAACAGTATAGACTTAAGTTGTCTAAAAAAACTGCAGTACGACTGCTTCACTACAATTGTATTGACACCAGGACTGACTTTTAACCACCCTAAAGAGGATATTTTCGTAACAGTTCAGTCGGAATTTATGGATTTGGTCTGTGGATTGGACCTTTGATTTTCTCAAGAAGGAATTTGGTTCGATCTTTAAGGCGTGCTTGGATGAGTCTGTGATTTAGGCCAACCCCGGGTATTATGAATTAAGATTATAGATGATGGAATTTGATTTGATTAGTGGAAGTGTTTAGAATTTGGGAATCCACAATAGGTTAGAGATCTCTTAAACTCTTAAACTCTTAAACTCTTAATCTCTTAAACTCTTAAACTCTTAAACTCTTAATCTCTTAAACTCTTAATCTCTTTCTGGAGTCTCACGTGATTAGCTTCACTCTTCTGTGTCTTTCCTTTGCTGAGCCAAATTCTTATTCAACAAGTCCAACTTTTTCATCTCCTCCCGAGGGTCAAAATCCCCACTGGACAACTTCTCGTACGTATCGTCGTATTTTCCCGTGGACAACGGCGCGTTTCCTCTCATCCGCTTCCTCATATCGAAAAATCCATTTTTACACTTGGTAAACGCAATGAAATTGGCCAGGCACAACTCGGGAAGCGTCTTTCGAAGCTCTGGGTTCTCCATACACTCTTTGGGCGTATTTCGCTCGAGAAGCACACACGGCGATCTCTGGAGACAAGTGGCCAACGCTTTTTTCTGGTCCTTGCAGCTGTAGTTAGTATTTCGTATTTAGTAATCAGAACAAGTAAACACTAGAGTACTTCTTGGTAGTCAGTATCAGTATCAGTATCAGTATCAGTATCAGTATTAGTCAGTGGTCGACCAAGACTGACTTTAATAGCACTCCATGGAATGGGAATACTAGTAGAAGCAGTAACCAATCGTACTGGCTATTGATGGTAATAGAAGCAGTAACGTCGGACTTTCACTATTAGTAAACACTATTGGTAGTCATAGTAAGTAGTCAGTAGAAGTAGAACAAACACTAGCACCAGCACTCAGTAGTAATAGTAACTCCAGTGCTAACACTAGTAAGTCTAGTATCAGTACTAGTATCAGTGGTAAGTAATGGTCCACTATTAGTAGTAGCACCAGTAGTAATAGTACTAGAGCCAGTAATAACACCAGTAATAGGATTGGCAGCACTGGTAGTACTTAGACCAGTGGTAAGTAATGTGACCCCAGTAGTAGTACTAACACTAGTACCAACACTCTAACCAACACCAGCAGTAGTACTACCAGTAATGGCAAAAGTACTAACCCTAGTAGTAATAGTAGTGCTAGTACTGGAGTAATAGTAGTACTAGTACTGGAGTAATAGTAGTACTAGTACTGGAGTAATAGTAGTACTAGTACTGGAGTAATAGTAGCACGGACACTAGCAGTAATAGTACTAACACCAGTAGTAGTACTAAGACGAGCAGTAATGGTAATAGTATTGCTGGTAACCAACTGGTGGCACTGGTAGTAATAGTAATAGTACTATAGTAGTGTAGTAGTAATACTAATAGTACTACTAATTGGAAGTAGTAGTACTGTAGTACTGTAGTAATGGAGTACTGTAGTAGTAGTTGAGTAATAGTGGAGATGATGGAACTGGAGGCATGGACCCATTGTGGGTAGAGCACTAGTGGGATTTACCCCATAGTTAGTTCATAAACTGGAACATTTATGTTTTTTTCTGGTCTCCAATACTCTGATCCTTAGTTCCAGGTACCTATCTATAATAAATTCAAATTTGAAATCACCTTGAACCCAAATTCTCATCACTAGATTGTCTAGAGAATTTTCTTTTTTCCAGAAATCTGAGATGGTAAAATAGTATTCTTTAACGTCGTACCCGGGTTCTGGTGGGTGGGCCTGCATGAGGAATATTGAGAAGACATTAGATTTGGTAGGACTTGATCAAAAGAAGCCAAATTCAATTTTCACCCAAGTAAAACCAAGTAAAACCAAGTAAAATCCTTTTGTATCAATAACAAGAGCAGTTTCAATTAAAATAAAGTGATTCAATTAAAATAAAGTGATTCAATTAAAATAAAGTGATTCAATTAAAATAAAGTGATTCAATTAAAATAAAGTGATTCAATTAAAATAAAATGATTCAATTAAAATAAAATGATTCAATTAAAATAAAATGATTCAATTCGTTTTTGTGGGGTACTGGTGTTTTTTAAAACTATTATTCTTTAGCTTCATGATTATTGAATCTAACCTTTCTTCCGACATACCATCTAATGTGGTCGGTTTTATCCCTGGTGTCATCATACCGGGTTTAGATTTCAATTTCTCATTTGCTGTTCTTAAAAGATCCTTGTTTAATATATATGTTTTATAGAATTGACCATCTATTATTTTATCTGGATGTGCTTTAGATCTAGCTCTAAGACTGTCTAGACTATTAAGTACATTTTTTGAGCTTCCTGCCTTTGTACTCAATATTCTTAGACTAAAGCTTACTGTTTCACTTCATTGGGTATTATTAGTACTTCATAGAGAATTACCTCTGTTATATTTCATTTCTGAACCAATTAATATTGAACCTCTGTTCGCATATCTATTACTAGACTTAGCGAATCCCGTAGTTGTGTATCTCTCTAAGATTTGATCCTTAGGTTCAACAATTCATTACCTTGATTATAGTATTACTATAATTGGAATCTATACCTGTATCACTGTTATCTTCAAAGCCTATATCAGTAGTATAGATTAACGCCCCATTAATAGCATGACGATCTCCTTTTTTTGAGAGCTTTGGTAATTGATGTTCGAATCGTATAATTCTAACCATAGATCATTCACTTGAATCTCTTTTAATTCCTATCTTAATTTTTATTATGAGACCCTTTTCTATACATGCTCTGTTTAGCAAATGTTTTCACATGTTACCTAAGTATAGTAGTGTAAATATGTTTACAGAATATTTGTTGCTCTTTAACAACTGAAGAGAAACACCACAACGGCGCACTTTAAACAAGAAATAACTGCTCATTGGCATTCCATCTAAATTTCCTGTTTTGGCTTGTTTCTGGACTCTCAATGGGTGCACCCGACATGTATATGCGCAGTCCTACTCCACCGCATTTCCTCCCACCATGTCTGGGTTCCTCAAAGACCTCCATTTGTCTCTGCACTAGGAAATATCTGTACAGATATACTAGGAGATTCTGAGCTCAACACTCCAGGAATTCTTCTATACTTCTCTACTTCTGTTCCACCTCTTTCTCCCGGTCTCTACTTCTGATACTGATCCTTGGAGTTTCCTCATCTACTTCTACTCCCAAATGTCCTTCCCTCTAATCTTGTCTACTCCTGATCCTCCTAACTAACGCCTACCGTCACTTGCATGTCGCCTAATGTTTCAAATTCAACCAGGCACCTCAGCCAGGGCCAATAATATTCACCGGACGGAGCTCATACCAAAATTACAAGATCAGGTTGAAGTAATAAACCATCACACTTTCGAAACTCAAGGCTTTCAAAATTCAAGGATTTCAAAATCTGAAGGGCTATCATGAACAATACTAACCTGAACCTGAATATTCATCCGGATGTTTATTTATCAGGTGGTATCTTCTCCCGAAAGTGTTTAACAGGGGAAATGCAGGAGCCACGGGCGACTTTGTTAGTTGGTCGTTTTGCAAGATATATGTCGTCCTCGAAAGAAGAACTCTTGGGCATTTTATAATCCGGGGCATAGATCGCACGTGCAGTGCCATGGTTGGTATCGCAAGAATAAAAGGCAGAGCAACCACCTACCACGTTAAGTCCCAATCAAACTTGCCAAATGGAGAAAAAGTGCCATACACCAAATTCTAATCAAAGCAGACTGTCGAAAGGACAATTGGGTGGTGTGCTCCATTCCGTCTTTGAAGGCAAAATTAGTGGGGGCCCGCAACAAGTTTGAAGCAGCAAAAAGGGAAACAATGATTCATCATTGGATTGATTTCATATTTTCTTCCATCTATTTTTCCTTTGATTCTACCTTTTTTGGGTGCAGAATACTTTTATCTTTGAGGGTTTTTCCATATCATGCAATGAAGGAACGATCCGTGACCTTTTTTTTTTCCTGCACAACAGACATCAGCAGGGCAATTCCGGGGACTCTAGCCCATAAAGGCCAGGTTGTGTTCCTCCCCATGATCTCTCTGCAATGCTGTTTTGAAAAAATGAGTATTCATTGTCTTCTCTGCTCCTTTGAACTATGGTTCCGATCCCATCTTATCGGGAGTGGCCCAGAAATTGGCTCCAGGTTCTCCTTCAGCAGTGGCTTTTTCGCGGCAAAACGTCAAGTGCATCTTCGTCTACAAAACAAACTACCCCCACAAGATCACTGACCCTAACGAGACGGATATCAGAAAAATTGGAGATGAAACCTTTTTGAAAATTGCTTCTTCCCACACTTTGTCGCTCTACTCGGATATCATCAAGAAAGTTGTGAATGCTACTGGTCCTGTCATCCAACACCACCCAATTGAAGACACCGAACAGTACAGAGTCATCATTGGTTACCGTCAAAAAACATCTTTTGGAGTTCCTCCGATCTCCAAAGTGCCAAAAACTGGTCTATCTGAGTAAGTAGTGGGGATACAATCCAAAGATTCAGGCGATTCATAGATGGAGGTAACATTGGAGTCCAATTCAGTGAACCGATTATAGAGGGCATCTTCTGGTCCTTGTGCTAGTGCTTCTCCTTCTTTTTAAACTTCTCTCTACTTCTTCGATCCTTTTCTTTGTCTGCCAATGAAATGAGCTTCCACAACAAGAACGACCTTTTTCATTTTCTAGATCGGCTAGATCAGCTAGATCGGCTAGATCGGCTCATGGAGCGGATGGTCAAGACCAACATGCCCAGAGATATGCTAATTTACCGTTTTACCGTTTTACCGTTTTACCGTTTTACCGTTTTACCGTTTTACCATTTACCTTTTACTCAATTTAAAGGAATGGACCAGGAGTTCCATGAGCTACGCATAAATCTCTAACCAGAAAACCCAAAGTTGATAATGAACCAGTCGGTCTAATTAATAATTTCTGAATATCCTATTAACCATTGATTCAATGGAAAAGAACAGAGTAAAGAAAGGATATGATTTCACCTTTAATTTGGGTGACTTTAATTTGGGTGACTTTAATTTGGGTGAGTATGGTTTGGATTGGAAATTGCAGATTTTCCATGGATTTTAGGAGATTCTCCAGATTTTAGGAGATTCACCAGGAGTTTAGGGTTTGGGAAGGAAATGGTGGGATGAGTGGAAATCTGGGGAGTTTAAACCAGAAAGGGCTTCTTGTCGGCTTCAGCTCCATGACTAGAATCTTCTATTACCAACATCTGTATAGGATTCAGATTCTCTTATAAGACTCACCTTAACGCTAAATATAATTCATATTCATATCTACCATTTTTGGTATTCACACTATACCTTCTATTTTGCATCCAAGAGTGGTTCTTTAAATCCGACTTTGGCTATTATGAATATCACTGCTGCCATCTCTATAAACAATCACAATTTATATTCTAGCTGTAATATTCTTAAGAAAATGGAATTCTGTTGATGCATGGAATGTTGAGCTATATAATATTCACTCCGAAGGACTAGTCACAATGCCAATGGGGTCTCTTGCCGCCACAATACGGTCCTCCTTCTAACCGTAAAGAGCAAAGGCAAACATTCCATCCAACTTCTTGGGGGCATCGATGCCGTACTTCTCGAACATGGGGATGATGGGCTCCCAGTCCGAAAGCGACTTGGACCCGTACAGCCTGCACTCCTGTCTCAACTGGATATGGTTGTAAATTTCTCCATTGACAACCAAAGTGTACCGTTCATCAGGGGAAATGATTGGATAACTACTGACTCTTCACAGGAGGCAGTGGAAATCTACATTTGTCTTGAGGATCCCTAGAAAAATAGCAATAAAAAGCCTCCGTTTCCTTCCAAGTAATTTCATCCGGGTATTTCCTTCCAAGGGGTTCCATGTTCGAATAATATCAAGAGATTAAGTGGGAAAGTAAAACAGGAGAAAGAGAATTCTCCAGAAAACCTGCTTGATGGGTTTCGGCAAAGCATGTGTGGGGTTTTCGGAGTCGGCAGCAGCAAGACCAACCATTTCCACTCCAGCATAAGCAAAGGCGGCAGTAACAAACAAACACGGAGACCACACCTTTGAAGCCATTGGCAAAAGCACCCGGGTGGTGCCAATACTTATCACCGGCAGCCAAGACCAGAGAAACGATGAAGAAACCAATCACGGCAATGACTTTAATGGACGAAAAGATCTAGCTAGGGTGTACTGGTCAATCGTAGTTTGCAGTCGTTTTCACTTGTACGACTCCGACTGGACTCAAGAAATATTTAACGTACTAGAATCTGTTGCGCGTTTGTATAAACGCGGTCATAATCTGGCACGTGAGTCTCATTGGCTTCCAATAACGCTTTTAAGTAGGGAACTTTTGTAGTCATTTCTTTGCTTGTATTTATTGATTTTTAGTCTAGGGAATCCTTATTCCTTATCACAAGCTGAACTGATCTGATGATCCCTTTAAATAAGGCGGGAAACTTC
Source organism: Metschnikowia mauinuiana (assembly GCA_002374555.1). Lineage (NCBI taxonomy): Eukaryota > Fungi > Ascomycota > Pichiomycetes > Serinales > Metschnikowiaceae > Metschnikowia > Metschnikowia mauinuiana. Next base: position 73,736 of record NKZY01000892.1, on the reverse strand, counting down.
CTGCCTTATATATCCAAATGACTGAGATCCGACGAAGACGTAGTTCAAGGAAAAAAAAAAAGTATAAATACGCAGTTAAAAAAAGGGGGGGATCGCATATTTATATACCACAGGAACAGGCGGTTTTGTGGCGGCAGAAATATGAAACGCGCGGGGCGCGCGCATATAAATTGCAGCCAAATCCGCTTCTCAGAACATCCACCCTTTTTTTTCACCACACTCTCTTTTTCCAACCCGACCCGGGAGCTTAATTCCCTCATGCGTGATCCTATTAGAGAGCTGTCATTGGTTGCTGACAGCTCCTATTCGGAGTTTGTCACCGGATATCCCTCAACCGCCTCCTTCGTCACCGACTCTGCGTGAGGGAATATTATCAAAGATCATTCCTTGGTTCCAGATACTCCACTTGTTGGCTTTCTACCCAACAGTGGCACTTACCCCGTGTTTCATCTGTATACCCCGCAAACGAAACTGAGGAGTACATTCTCCTCTTCTTAAGTTTCAGTATGCAGTACATATGAGACGTGCGAGTCTCATATGTTCAACAGAATCTCCTATATATATTCTTCCGGTTAGCAGCCTGGATCTAGTTCCGTAACACTTATCGTTCTGTCGTATACTTGATTGTTAAATACGGGAATCTGATGATATTCCCTAAAGTCTAGCAAGTGGGTGGAACAAATCCTCAATGATCGAGAGTAGATATGCATCTTTGACTGTTGTTTTGTTAAGTGTTCGGAAATGACATAGGGCTGGAATTCGTCTTTCTTTTCTTAACAAATAGCACTGGAAGTCCTTTATTTGCTTCTTTAGTAGAGTCTATAATTACAGTATACAGTCATTAGTCTAAAACTAAAGTAGAGTCTACAGTAAACAGTCTCTAGGAAAGTCTCAGTATACAGTCTCTAGGAAAGTCTCAGTATACAGTCTCTAGGAAAGTCTCAGTATACAGTCTACAGTCTAGATTCTAAAGTAGATTATGGAGTAGAGTATCGAGTAAATCTTCAGTATACAGTCCAGAGTACTTCATGTGGTGCTCTGCGGTGCTATGCAGTACGAAGTCCTTTGATGGTGGAGTCGGCTTCTCATAAACCCACGTGATATGAACAACTGTTACGTTTCTCTAATCAAACTGCAGAAATAAAGTACCAAGACACTTTAATGTCTAAAGATCCACGAGAAACTCAGAGAACCAAATTCTGAACCAAATAAAATCAAAGGAATCCACTACACCTTCTCGTCCTCCTGCATAAAATCCCACCTTACAGTACGCTACACTAGAATGTATTACTACCTAGTATGTATATATACAGGCCCTTCTGTACGGCACGAAAAACATTCAGTAATAGAATTCAAAACAAAAAATAGAATTTAGGGCAATTTTTATTTCCAAAAATAATGTCTTAAAGACTTACTGAATCAACATCTGGAGCTCGTGCAGTAGACAAATCCTATTGGTCATAACCATAGATTTCCTGGGACTGCATCACATAAGAGAAAAGGCCCTATGATCCTGTATAAATTGGGACTCGAAAAAATTGGGACTTAAGAAATTGGGATTCAAAAAAAATTGGGAGTTAAAAAATTGGGACTTGAAAAATCGGGATTTGGACCTAAAAACGCGTTATACTCATTAAGGTCTTCAGGCAAAGATAGGATTTTTTCATTGATAGATGATGAAATATCAGAAATGGTGCTCTGTGGTCCTAAAATAAACGATGGGTGTGATGACAGAAAATTCATCCTTTATGAACTGGGAACCGTGTTTGGCTTTGAACTTTCATCAGTAATATAGACTAGACCGATAGGTTGAGCGGAATGAAAGGCTTCGTTTTGCCGATCAAATTGGTGCTTGCGGTAGGTATCTCAAGGGATGTTAGACACTCTCCGCCCCAATAGAACGACCAATTTGTCTATTGAGTTCTTCCGCTTTTGATGGACCGCTTGGGCATCTATGTGCAGAAATATACCTGTTACAACTCCGTCCGTTCGTTTGGAATTGCCTCCATCATCGGAGGTGTGGATGCAAATGGGCCTCATTTGTATATGATCGAGCCCAGTGGTGCTTTTTTGGGGCTACTCCGGGGTGGCGGCAGGCAAAGACCGCCAGACGGCCAAGTCTGAGTTGGAGAAGTTGAACTTCGAGCATATGCCTTTACACCAAACATATTGATCGAACACACGACCACGTAGAAAATTAAGCACCCAGACCCGTACCAATGATACATTTCTCACAATACCAAGTTACATTGGGGATCTCCAGTAGTGAAGGCAGCAGACACCTCATATGGTAGGGTTCGTCACAGTTATCACATAGAAGAGTTGTTGTAGGCGAATTGTTCTTCAAGCAAATGACACAGCTGTCATTGGACTTCTCCACGTTCCGGAAAGGGAAATCGAAGTTCCCCCGGGAAAGCACGTGGTCTGCATACAGCAGCAAGTGTTTTCTGTAGACATCAAGCAAAAGCAGGTCGGAAGAGTTGAACCCAAAAATTTTTATTTAGGTCGGAGATTTGTTTGAGAGTCGGAGTTTTGACCAGACCTCCACAGGTATTGGAAACCGCTATATAGAGGTGGTAGTAGTGGATATTGTGGTCTTTGAAGATAAAAAAGTCGGGGAGCTTGGGGAATTTTGTCATGGCCAAGTAGCGGTTCAAGTTATCGATGAAGAAGCGTCGGCTGCGGGAAGTGATGCCCAAGTCACTGAGTTTCTAGATGCGAGTGTGGAAGGTGAAGGAGGAAGCAAGGGAAAAGGGGGGGTTTCCATTCGGGAGGAGGCGAGACTTTGACCAAGCCATAGTCCCGGCCAAGCTCCAAGATCTTCTCCTAGTTCCATGCCACCGAGAATGCAAGGGATGGTCAATGAACCCTCCAGTAACGGGGAATATGAATATCACGGATAGCTCTCCAAGACTTTGCATAGTGGTGAAGATGGCAAATCCAGTCACCGTCCATGGGATTAAAATCCCCGCCGGTTTCTCTCTCCAGTATTTAAAGCTGATCCTGAACCCACAAAAACTGCTCTACCAATGGAAGACCCAATGACAATCATGGAGATGTTTCTGGCTCATCGTCTTCGACGTTGACTCTTTTGAAGGAGTCCTTATCCTTAAAATTTGGCCATCTCAGAAATTCGGATGTCAAACATTCCTGACTCACTTCAGGTAAAGTCTCTGAACACTGTACTAAATCCACTAATCGTATACTAAATCCTAATTACCAAAACAGACCTTTACTAGAAAGGTAGGTCCATAATCAGTCCATGAGAATTTTTTTTTCGACAACCTCGATACCCACGCACCTCTAGGCTTCGTATCCGATCGCTCTAGCCCTTTTCCAACATCAAGGCCGCAACCTTCTTTACTATTCTCTCCACCATCATCAGACCTGCATACAGACACTTGAAGGCTGCAGGCCATGATAAGTCATTATGGTTGCACCAGTGCTGCAAAAATCTGGTTTTGCAAGTCACCTTGTCATTCCAGCCACTCCAAATTTGGCTGAAGGCCGCAATACCCATTACGGTTTTGTACTAAATAATGACTATTACTCTCTGTACTTGATACTTACTAAATCCCAATCACTGTTCCAGTTGGTGCATTAAATAATAATTTACTGTTCCTGCACTTGATACTATACTGAGTACTAAATACTAAAAACTGACTAAAACATTTAATGTAGGCTTGTGATTATAGATTCATGACTCTTTCTCCCTTTGGGTTATTCTTGTCATGGGTAGACCAGTACACCCCAAGATATATAGATAGATAGAGCCTCTTCAAAAGCTAACTTAGCCTCTTGGCCCTCTTTGCTATTGAGCTTAACCATAACAAAGTCATTCCTTCGGGCAGAGAATTATGCTGAGCGCTGAGCCCATTCTTGAAAAGTAATGCTATTCTGTCCTGCCAAACCTCCAATCCTTCACTATCACCCTCTCCAAACACTTCCTGGAAAGCTCCGTCAAATATTTCAGTTCTGTTCTGATGTAGAAAAAATTGCCAAAAGATCCAACACACAAAGCAAGAAATCTGCTTTATCCCAATGACATTTGATTTTTATCGGACTCGCCAAAAAAAAAAAAAAGAAAATCAGTCAGAATTGTGGTGCCATTTTTAATTAACCTCAATGGAATTTGGAAAAGGCAAACTAAACCGGAATTGGTGGACGGAGCCATGGGCTTATTTTTTCATGTCAAGACCCGATGACCCCCTGATTTCGTTGGAGAAAAATAACATGGCCTGGGATGATCAATCTCCATTGTGAGAAAGGGGCTTTTTTTATTTTTCCATAAGCATCGGGAGCCTCCCATGGCCGTGCAAATAATGGCCGTGCAAACAATGGCAATGGAAAAATGTTTCCTGCACACAGGCCTGTACACAGGAACCCGTCCAACCCAATCTTACGCCCCTTAAATCAGATTTTTAAATATGGAGATCACTTTTTTGATGTTTTTTTTCCAGATAATCATCTGTCCATACATGCTGTGTATTGGAGAGTATTATTGCTGAGTGGGTGAGTTTTATGAACCTCTGCTTTTTATGAATCTCTGCGTTTTATGAATCTCTGGTTTTTTGGCGAATATGGAAACCCATCCCGTTCTCGCTTGGTCCGCTTCCACAAACAATGATTCCAGATTCGTCCGGCCAAGTCACGCAAACCCTTTTCCTCCTTTTCCTGGTGATAGTGGTTATGCTTTGAACTGAAGACCCTCATTTCAATGTCAAGTGGAGATTCGGCCGAGGATTCTAGGGGGGGTAAATGGAAGGGGCTGATTTTCCAGGGTGGCTCTGATTCATACATCGGACAAGGATCTTTTCAGTCAGCCTCAGTATTGGAGATTGGAACTTCAGGATTTGAGATTGGGACTTTGGTGAGTGAGGTTGGCACCCCATAAACCCTTACCATAGCTTTAGCCCTGTATCCTTGTATCCTTGTATCCTTGTATCCTTGTATCCTTGTATCCTTGAAGAATTCTGTTGATGTGTTTCATGGCAGCATTTCTGATTGTGGATTGACCGAACCGGTTATCTGATTGTTCCACGTTTGTATCGTGTATACAGCACCATGTAAGATTGACATGTCAGGTAACTCGAAAGTGCATGTGTTGATGCAAGGGAGAAAGGTATAAATACTCCTGCCATCGCCAAAAGTAGCGACAAAAACTACTATCAAACATACCGACAAGATGCAAATCAACCAAATTCTCATGCTAGCAATAGCAATCCAAACCGCGTACGCCGAAACAGAGCCAACCGCCAATCCCATCTCCGTGGACAAAATGTTGGCTAAACCGGACAGTGAAGCGGATTCAGCGCCAGTTAACCTCTTATATGAGTTTACCCTTGACGCAAGTCCAAGCGCCGATCAAGATGAGTTGGATGAAGATGGAAGAAGTTCAGGGCCTGAAACGTTTGATGGAACCATCACCAAGGTAGGGAAGCCACAGGAACAGGAACAAGAACAGGAACAGGAACAGGAACAAGCCAATGCCAACGTGGTGCCTCTCATGATGAACCAAGTGAAAGTCGGAGATAAGCTCTCTAGCGTGAGAGCCAAAGTGGAAGCCAAAGTGCAAGAGCAAATGGCTAAACTCCCCAAGAGCAGGCCCACCAGAGCCCTGGTTGGAGAGGCCACAACTTGCCGGGAAATGCGGAATCTGCCGAAATATAAGAGCGCGATATGCAGGTGGAGAGGGTTGGTGTGGAAAAACTTTACCGGAAGGATGCGTGTGTGGCTAAATGAAAACTGGTATGGCTCCGTGATGAATGGGAATACGAGGGTGACGGAGTCGGTGGCTTTTTGGCCCAACACAGGCCGCATGGCAGATATAATGAAAGAATCATCATCACTGCGCGGGACGTTTTACAAGGATGGTCGCATGTTTATTGCAATCCAAGTGAATCACAATAGGTTCCACTATGGGACTACCGCAACAAAACCACAGGTCGAGGAGGCTGTACGGAAGTGTATCGGAGCCGCGAACGATAGGTCGGCCGTATCATACTGTTGTCGAGTGGATGACTCAGCTGGATGGAGAGCAGACCTCCGGGTTCTGAGAGAGGACGTCGGAGAAGACGCTTGGTCCATTCCCTGTGCGTATTAAGGGAGGTGAACTAACTTTGTGTCGCTGTTATTAAAAAAAAAAATAAAAAAAAATAAAAAAAAATATTGGGACAGGCTTTTATGTAGTAGGGGTGGAAGTAGTAGGGAGGGGATGTAATAGGGAGGGGATGTAGTAAGGATTCCAGCAGGAAACGATCACAAGCTTTACCGAAGGGTGCCAGGCGAATGGTCAAATGCAAGATATTGCTTATATGCAGAAATGGTGAATCTCGCATGCGTCTGCGTGCAAGCGGCAGGTGGCACGGCTGTGCCCACTCGAGGGGTTTTGAACTTTAACCCTTGGCTAGTTCATAAGCAGGAACTATCACGAAACCAGTCTGTAAACCACTTTTCACCGTGACCCTTTATTGCCACGTCAGTTATTTGTAATTCTGGTTTCTCTCTAAACTAATACTAGATATCGCCATTTCCTCTCCTGCAGCTAATTCGTTACTCCCTAAAACCCTGGGCGTAACGAATTGGTAGCAACGAATTGGGAGTAACGAATTGGGAGTAACGAATTGAGAGTAACGAATTGAGAGTAACGAATTGAGAGTAACGAATTGAGAGTAACGAATTGAGAGTAACGAATTGGAAGTAACGAATTGGCTGCTGGGCGTGGGCATCCTTCTTATATAGTTGGTAGCATCCGGGAGGCTCCTGCATGTAAACGACCGAGACCTGATCCTTTTGTACAAAACTTATATGCAGCCACGCGAATATGCAGTACATCACACATGTACGCGATCCTCATCCTTAACGCCATACAAACATCTTCAAGTCTAGACAGCTTATCCTCTTGGCATGTTAAACTCATCAATAAAGGAGTCATGCTGTGGTCTGAGAATCATGCTGCGGTCTGAGAATCATGGTGTGGTCTAAGCCACACATTGGAAAGAAAAATCAAAAGTTCAGATCAAGTCTCTTTTTTTTTTTTTTACTCAGGTGTACACCACACATTTGCTCCATTGACCAATCTGACTAATCCGCCTAAACTCTACTCCCCATTTCGGCCATTATTGTTTTAGTCGTCCATTATTGTTTTATGTGGGTTTTTTTTATTGTTTTATTTGGCTTGATACGAAATCCTTAATAATCTTTAGACTTCTGAATTTCTGAATCTCCGAACTTTTGAACTTCTAAAACTTTAAAACTTCGACTTGAGCCCGGGAATCAAGTGTGGTTTGAAATAATCAAATCTTGTTTAAAATGGAAGAGTGTTTTTCCACGTGCAGATTGATCGACTTTTCTGGTTTTTCAGTGAGTCTCAGTCTTTAGGCCAAGGCCAACTCGATGAACCGTTTAATGATCCAGCAATTGGAGAAAAAAAAAAAAAAAAAAAAAAAAAAAAA
>NKZY01000892.1:0-66208 GCA_002374555.1 Metschnikowia mauinuiana | reverse complement strand
TTTTTTTTTTTTTTTTTTTTTTTTTTTCTTTTTTTTTTTTCTTTCTTTTTTTTCGTTCTTTTTTTTCTATTAAGTTTTTTTTTTAAAAAAAAGAGACAATAATGTGGATTTGACGTGAGGAAGTTTTCAGTGCTAGTGCTTGATCAGTTGTGGTGAGTTGGGCAAATCCGAGGGTTGCACCGGGGGTGCGTCGCCAACACGGTCGGAATTGCCACTCTTGGTCTTGAAAAAAAGGCACACCCGCTATAGAATTTAACTTTAAAATACTCGCTGTAATTTTCGGATTTCCAGCATTCCACAGAACCAATGTTTATCCTTGTATGATGGAAAAAAGGGGGTTTGCATTGGGCCTTTTTCTGCTTACCTTGTCTGGTGCACGGGTGTGCCGCGGCGCAGTTCCGGGGGTTGCAGCCATGTTTTAAACACCAAACCTTTTACAATGGGGAGCCCGAAGGGGTACCCGTTCGGCCAGAAAGTCTATAACAACTAACAGCTTCGCCCAGTTAGATCCCTAGAGGAGTCTCTCTAAGGTGTATACGACTATACATTTTGTATACGACTCTACATTTTGATGATACTTTCCTGTATACCGTCCGTAAACCTGTTAAGCTCTAACAAGGCCAGCCATCACCATGGCCGATGTGGGTTTGGTGGATATGCGCGGGTCAAGATAAAGTGCGCGAGGTCAAGATTTAGTGCGGCAAGAACATGAGAAACCAGAAAAAATACTGCGACGTCATGTTCTATTGAAAGTGACAAAGGCAATTTGTCTAGATGAAAGTGCTCTAAACCTGATGCCATAAAATAAAAAATATTTGTAACATGGACTTTTGATATTCCTGAATTTCCTGGGCGTTTTTGACTTTTCCCTGGAATTTGAGGTGTTGCAGGGCGGGGCGAGCACTGCCTGCAGTACCACTCCATTCAAAAGGTAATAACCGACATGCATTTCCAATGGGATTGTTTTTACGGGCCACGAATGCAGATTATGCAGTCTTTGACTAAAAGGGAATCTATAGGCTTTGGGGATATGCATTTTTTCCGGTTCAAAAGATTTTTGGTGGAGACTTTAGATCTGGGAATTGAACCAGGACAGTTTTGGTCCTGAGTCGGGAACAAAAAAAGTCAAAAACAAGAAGAAAGTTTCAAAGAAAGGTTCTAGTCATTTTCTAAAAAGGGTCTGGACTTTTCTGCAAAATTCTGGAAGTTTCTGGAATTTTATGGAACCACTAAAGGCTGTGGATAGCCCGTGTCTTATCTGCAGGACTCATGCAAGTTCAACGATAAGATTGCACCATTTTCTTGTTTAGGTTCTTCCCCCACCATTGTTCTTTAAAAAAAACCCCATGTTTCCAAGCGGGGTTTTCTCTTGATATGGAACAATTCTTGCATTTTTCAATTGCCCAAGTTGCACGGCTTGGGAGAATAGGTGCACGGCTTGAGGTGCCTATATATAAGTAATTTTCCGCCCTACAACTTTGGTGAAATGGTCATGAACGTTTTTAAATTGAGTATTTTTATTCTAGTGCTTTTTACCAAAACATGGGCTCAAAATATGGGACCAAGGGCGTTTTTCGCCGAAATTAACGGCGTTTTCCGGCCTCTTTCCAGTATATTTCCACCAGATCCAACTCTCAATTTCAACGTCCTCTCCTATGGGCCTCTAAAAGCCCATCCAACGGTTTTTTTTTGGAAAAATGGATATGCAGTCACTGGAAACACACGCCAAGAGTATTTGGCCCTTTCCAACGGTATTCTTGGGTTTTCCAACAAAGTGTCTAGGCTTTTTTTGGACTTAGATGACAAAATGAGGCTTCAAAATGGGCCTTTCAAGGCTTGTGCGTTTTTCAAAAGCCAACAGTATGTGATTTATGCTCAAGAAAAAGAAGTGGAAGACTCAGAGTGTGTAGATGTGGAAATCTACTTGTTACCGTATGAGCCTGGAAAAGCCAAGGATCCTGGGAATTTGGACAAGGAAATGGACAAAAAGATTTTCACAGAAAAGGAAAAGAACAAGGAGAGTTTATTAAAGAAGGAAATGAACATGGGGAAATTGGTAGACAGGGAAATGGACAAGGAGAATTTGGTAGACCATTGGGAAGAAATGGAAGACAATGGAATGGAGATTTTAGACAAACGAACGGAGGGTTTAGACAAAGGAATGGAGGTGGGAAACATGTCAAACCAAGCAATGGACGATGACCAAGGAATGGAGGTGGAAAATCTGCTAGACAAGGAAAAAGAAGGGGAGAAAATGGTCAAACGATTCGAAATGGAGGATAAGCGAATGGAAATGGAGGATAAGGAAATGGAAATTGAACAATATGGAATGGAAATGGAAGACAATCGAGTGGAAATGGAAGACAATGGAGTGGAAATGGAAGGTCTAGCAATGGAAGTGGCAGACCAAGTTTCCGACTCAGTTGGGCCTAATCGACCAGGAGCTTCTTCTAATTCACTAGGACATTCTGGGAATAATGGACATTCTGGGAATCCTGGACAATCAGGGAATCCCGAAGTGGAAGACAAACGAATGAAGATGTTAGACAAAAGATTGGAATTGGTAGACACAGGAATGGAAAAGTTAGACGAAGAAGTGGAAAAGTTAGACGAAGAAATGGAGATGCTGGACAAAGGAGTGGCCAAGGAGAACATAGTCAAAGGAGTGGACCTGGGAGAGAAGTCCGGGGAATTTATAAGACGGAAAGGAAGAAAACATGGGAAACACAGGCCCAAATTTCAAGAAATAAAGGCCGATTTTCAAGAAACGAAGCCCAAATTTCAAGAAAAAAAGGCCGATTTTCAAGAAACGAAGCCCAAATTTCAAGAAAAAAAGGCCGATTTTCAAGAAACGAGGCCCAAATTTCAAGAAAAAAAGGCTGATTTTCAAGAAACGAAGCCCAAATTTCAAGAAAAAAAGGCCGATTTTCAAGAAACGAAGCCCAAATTTCAAGAAAAAAAGGCCAATGGTCGAAAAAAAAAAGTCGGAAAAGGCAAAGCCATGATTCCCTTTTCCAAGCCGTTCGGGCAGGTGGTCCGGTTTTTCGCCCGAGTCAACAAGACATTAGTTCCGCTTTCAGCAACAATGTACGGCAATTTCGATGGCGTTTCCAGTGTTTTTTGTTACGGATCATCCTCCGACGTCCCCATTGATTTTCACTTACACGATAATTATGCCGTGGCGCATCACGTGGACCCTCCACGGTACGTTGGGTTTTACCGCAACATGATTGGGTTTGGCGAGCCCATCCCTCGGCTTCGGTTGAAATTGTCTAGCAAAAGAAGACTCCGCAACGCCCGATTTGAATCCTGTAAACTCCCAGGCTCAGCTTTGCACATGATCTACTACAAATCCTCGCCCATCACGTATACCGATTGTTTTGACGTTAAGATATTTGTTTTGCAAGTGGATAAAGAGGGGAGGGTGGGGGACAAAACGAAGGTGGGGGACAAAACGAAGGTGGTGGACACAGAGAAGGTGTCAAACTCAACGAAGGTTTTGGACACAGAGAAGGTGTCAAACTCAACGAAGGTTTTGGACACAGAGAAGGTGTCAAACTCAACGAAGGTTTTGGGGCTGGAAAAGGTTTTCGGGGAAAATGACAAAGAGTCTGGAGCAGTGACCAAATCTATTCCTGACCAATGCACTGAGTACTCCATTTCCCTGGATTCACAGACACTTTCAGAGACATCAGAGACAAGTTCACAGTCAGTTTCGGAGACATCAGAGACATCAGAGGCACTTTCAAAGACACTTTCAAAGACACTTTTGCAGCCAGTTTTAGAGACAATTTCAGAGACGATTTCAGAGACAATTTCAGAGACACTTTCAGAGACACTTTCAGAGACAATTTCAGAGACAATTTCAGTATCAGCTTCAGAGTCGCTGGTCAATGTTCCACCGATCTTTAACTCAAGCCTGCACCTGGCCTTTCCACTGATTGGATCCCGTATGGCCACGTCTGGTTCTAGTGCATGGAATGGAAGTCACGAGTCCCTTGAAGAATTCGCATTGAAGCGTCCTCCTTAAAAATTCTGGTGGTTTGAAAAATACTTTTTTCGGTGGATCTTCAAGCTTGAAAGGTGTTTAATTCTGAAATTGTGGAATCGTGGAAACTCTTTAAATCCTTTAAATCCGGGAAACACGGTTTTCCCTCTTGGCCGATTGAAGTATTTTCATTGGACGATCTCGGTCTGGCCAGCCCTTTGGTGTACTGCTTTGGGAAGAGACAGTACTTAAAACGGTACTTTCCGGTGACTACGCCCCCTTAACTTTAACTTTGGCTTAACACACTCCTCTGTCTTTGCCTTTGAAAAACCAATGGAAATAATTAATAAAGCTACCATTTTTGGAGGAACCTGGAAAAAGATCTTCTGGTGGTTCTGCAGGACTTCGTATTAACAACGTGAACATAGAAAACTGTCATTAGCTATAGTTTTAGTAGTTGTTAGGTAGTTAATCGACGAAATTGTAGAGAAAAACAAAAGCTGCTACGGGTTCCTTTAAAGATTATTCTGGATATTCTAGACCATTTTGAAGCGTTGATGCAAAGACTAGACCTACTAATAAGGAGTTTTCAATAGAAGGATTTTATAAGAATAAGAACCCTAATGCAAATATCATAGCAACTCCTAATGTTACTTCTTCACCATACATTGGATTGATTCAGCTAAATAATCAATTTCATTCACAGTCAGGTAAATAAGATAGGATCCCCTGTAATTCGATCTTCCTAAATAAGTATTAGCTATTTCCAGTTGAGGCTTGTCTTGTTTCCATTTTAGACCTTTGTTTTGAGGAAAGTTTTGGTAAAATCATTTCTGAATTAAAATCATTTCTGAATTAAAATCATTTCTTTGGTTAAAATATAATAAAGTTTGAGCTGATATACATTTCTGATTCTTATTGATGGTGCAACTTCCAGTGTCATAGTCCAAGAATATCATCTATTCCAGACGGATCTATTTTAGACGGGGAATAAACTCTTAGTTAATAAAAACCATTACATACTGAAACTATACACTCTTTTAGTTTATATACACTATACAAACAAAGTCTTTGTGTAGACATACACTATTGTATAGACTATTATGCAGACAGTGGTACTGCATCTAGTGCGGGAGCTCAAAAGACGGTGGAGTCTGGTGTGCCACGGATGAAACTGCAACGGATGAATATATTGTAAAAAATTAAAAATTTCGTCCACTAACAGGAGAATTTCAATATCGTTTTTAATCTTTTCGTTTTTTTTATATTTAGGGAGATTTTTAGAGTCGGAGGACGAAACTATCGAAAATAGGCGCACAAGGCGCTCCGAGTCTCCATCATTGGCCGCTTGGTCTTGGAGTCCAATTTAGTTCGCGTGAACTCTTGTTGGTAAGGCCGAGCCACCCCAAAGTCAGCATTCTTTTCGTACACCACATCTTGGTGAAGGTTGGTAAGCGCAGCCAAAGTGTTGCGCTGGTATTTGGTTCTGTCGATTGAGCAGTGGCCAGAGTTATTGAGGCAGATGAGTTGGTCCTTGTACGTCTGGTTCGCTTTGTTTTTGGAACAAACCACGTTTTGGAGCCCGGGCATCTCGATCACTTGATGGGGCGTGACCACTTTTTTTTTTTTTTTTTTTTTTAATTCTCCAAAAAATGGCCAACGATTTTTAAAGTGGTAGAAAATCAGTGAACTACTTTTGGTTTGTAAAATTTGGAATTGGGTGCAAAATGGGCTCAAGTCAAGTAAGCTCGTGGACTGACTCCCAGCGTTGAGATCACCTCTACACCATCTCCAATCGTCCAAAAGCCACCACTTCCCCTGAAACATAACAATTAAGCTCAAATAAATGTCTGACCAATATAAATACTGCTATTGGTACGGTGACCGTTTGGCTGGGCCGGACATGGGAGAAAAACGGGGTCGTGCCATACTCATATGATCTCCCGGGAATTTGGGCAAAATCGCGGGATCACGTGCGCGGCCTGCACACGCCGCCTCCACCGCACATCAAACTCAGTGTCGGTCTCCTTCATTCCACTGCTAATGCACACCATCTCCCCCTGCAACATTCGACTAGCCCGACATGTGGGCCCACTTGAAGTTGCTGTCAAGTACTCGACGTCCGCGACATCGCGGGGCAAAATGCGCTGCGCCGTGCTGTTCGCCAATAATGTCGCAGAACCCAAAATGTCGCCCGCCCCGGAACAATCAGCTACATGGTTGCGACATCTCTGGTCACGTGACGAAACATCCCACCTCGTTTCCAATTCCGACTCCGCCGTCCATCCCATGCTTGCCTATGTGCAGATCATCGGCTACGTTCGCCTAAACCACCAGATTGGCGCTGACGGGACTGGCGACCCCATGCAGAGTGCATATTGGCGCGACTCTGAGTACGCCGCGACATATGTCGCGCCGGATTGCGACGACAATGTCGCCCACATCCTCCACACGCCCTTCTTCAAGGCGCTGGCCGCCGCCAAGACCCGTACCGCTGGGCTCCACGAGATTCAGGCCGCTGGAATCGATGCCCAAAATTATGCTTTGCTTAGGGACTTGGTACACCCGTACACCGCAAATCCCGTTCCACGTGAGTTTGAGCACGTGACCGACGCCAACCGGGCCGAAATCGCCGCCAATATTGCTCGTTTCGTGGTGCCCTTCTATGTCTCTGCTCAACATTTACTTTTCTCGAGTGCAAAGCTAGAGCCGGGCAAAACAGACCAGTACTGCCTTGAGTGCGACATTCCAAGCGACATTTTTCCTCCTTCCTACAACACCCGTCTGACGGGCTCTTTGGGCGACGGCGGCTTGGCCTCGCTTGCGTATGCCTTTGTGGTGGGATTCCAGGAAGAAGTCAATGGCGAGATGAAACAGAGGGCCGTTTATTTCCCTCTTGAGATGCGGGCGCAAAATGTCGCGCCAGATGGTAATTGGTACCAGCACAATTACCTTCAGGGAGTGCACATAGACAAGACCTGGAAGCCCCACCTAGTGCTGGAAGAAGGGGAGATGCCCAAATCGCATGCCGATACCAAGAAAGATGACGAGATTGCGTACGCGACATTTCTTGCCGACTTGAATGTCTTGATCAACGATAGCTCGGCCAATGTCGCGGCACGTGAGCGCCGCAAGTCGTCAGTGTCGCACGACATTTCCACCCAAATGGCCCAGGTCTCCACGCGGTCTAGAACTTCATACCAAATCAGAGTCAACAATACCAACCTTTGTCTCTTGGCCCTCTCCAACTCGTTTTATAATGTCGGGTCGGATATCCAGTTTTTCTTGAAAAATGATTCTGGTACTGCAGGTAAAGGTGCAAATCCTGCACCCAAGGCACCAACCAGGGTCGTGGGGTACACGGCTTACCTCGAGGCCCACGAAATTTTCCACCTTGAAAATGATCGAAAAGTGGTTAATATTTACAAGGTCACGCCTACACTAAAAGTGAACACGTACGCCGAGGCCATTATGCAGGACGCCGAGGATCGTTTGGGGATGTGCAATAAGATCCACGTGCCGGGCCACGTGACGCAGCAATTCCAAGCAGCTAGTTTCATGGATCTTCGGTACTTTTTGGTTTTCCGCTTTGTTTTAAGTGAATTCGATAATTTGGAAAACCCGGAGAACCTGGAAGAGGCTGTCCTGCATCCAGGAACGGAGTATGTGCAAGCCCATCGAGTTGAAAGTGACGGAACGGACTTTAAGTTTTCTATTCCGATCACCATTTTGCCATAAATAAACTGTGGAAGCAAAAATTTAAGTGCTAGAAGCGTTCATAAGAGGTTGTCCTGCAGACAGAGCTTTTACACATTATTGAAGCCCGAATTCCAATTTATTTTTTAAACCAAATTACTAAACCCAAAATTACCAAACCACTATGACCCGTATACCAATTTGGTACTGGTTTGACTTAAATCACGCGTCACGTGACTCGCTCTTTTCAAATGAATATCCATTTTCTACACTCCCAATTTCTCCCCCACTCTTTTTATTGAATCACCGGTTTTTCGTGATTTTCATGGCAAATTAAAATTCAGGCAAAACAATTTAAGGAAATTAAAATTCAGCCAAAATTAATAAGGGAAACTGGAATTTGGGGCAAAGAATGTGAGGAAATTGGATTGGAGGATTAGCGTGCGAAGCCACGGGGGCTTGGGTGCAGTCCAACCTTAAACCTCCACGGAATTGTATTGTTTTTTCCCAGTGCACGCGATTCTGAAATTTCCTGCACTCGTCGATCCGCAGCAAGAGAGGAAGGTTTAAACTGCGGCCCGTCACGCGAGCGTATGTGCAGGACCAAACAGGCACCAAGACATAAATAGACTCCGCAACGTCCAACTTTAAGTTCCACAGATTCATTTACTGTTCATTTCTTTTCGGTTCAATTGGTGAAATTTTATACGTTTTGATATTTGTTTTTGTTTCAGAATTGTTTCAGAATTGTTTCAGAATTGTTTCAGAATTGTTTCAGAATTGTTTCAGAGTGTTTCAGAAGTGTTTCATCATTGTTTCATCATTGTTTCAAACTGATTTAAGGTGTTTCATCATTGTTTCAGAATAATCCAACTATAGAAGTCAATTCCCAAGTTGAATCCAATCAAATAAATTTAATTAAACAAGTTTAAACTCATTGATGTCGTCGATAGTTGTGACTAATGTGGCTCCTGCAGTTGGCATGGACACCATACAGGAATTCTTTAGTTTCTGTGGGGCCATTGATAATATTCAGGAAGTGCCCAGCGAAAAATTGAAGGGTTACCAGATTGATTTTGCCCTGGGAAAAGCCTTGGAAACGGCCTTGCTTTTGAACGATGCAGAATTGGAAAATGTGCCGATGAAGGTGGAGGAAAATAAACTTCCTTCGTACGCTGGCTTGTATGCAGGACACGATAAAATTGGAGGTGGAAATGATGTGCCTCATGCTTTTGGAGATAATAAAGTGCAATTTTCAGAACGACAAGAAACGCAGGATGCAGGAATTGGCATATATGGCTTGGATAAATCGGGTGAAGAGAAGACGAATGGTGATTGTGGTTATATGCAGTACCCAGATCAAAAGCCAACCCAAATCCCAACCCCACCGCACGGTGATGCAAAAATGACTGGGGATTCACAATATGACGATATTTCCCAAGAAGAAAAACCCAAATCAGCCATTTTGGCCCAGCTTTTGGCTTCAGGGTACAAAGTATCGGATGATCTCATCAATAAAGCCATCTCCGTGGACCGGAAAAAAGGCTACAGCAATAAATTTGTTAGTTTTTTGACTGATTTGGACACCAAGTACTTGCATCTGCAGGACCCCAAGTCCAGCACGGCCCGGAACTTAAGCAAAGCTCAGCATCTGCTTTCGCTGTTGTCGAGTCACGTGACGTGGAGTCCTTATTCCCACAAGTTCCAGCAGTACTTTGAAAAAAGCATGAATACTCCTTATGGAGTCAAGGTGCATGATTTTTATCGTCTGGTTTCCAAGGAGGTTGTGGATGTCCATAATGAGGCGAAACGGTTGGCGGAATTGAAGAAGAGACCTGAACATGGGCTGGTACTGCAGACAAGACCAGATCCTTTTGAAGAGTTAGATTAAAAACCACCACAAGAAATTGGAATTTATGTTATGACGGATTATTATCACTAATTTCTGATGAGGCAAGAAGATAATTTTTGAATTTTTACTATTCGTAGAAAATCTCACATTTCACTAAATCTAGTAACTTCTTCAAAATTTCGAAAATCTCCAAAATTTATTAAATTCTTTAAATCTCTGGTCAAGCTATTTTTCTATATTCTACTGAAGTCTATTAAAGTCTACTAAGGGTATGGAGAGATGGATGGGCCACGGCGACTGGATGCAGGACATGCAGCAAGGAACGAGACAAGGTCTGGTTTTCTGGAAAACCATTCGACCGAAATGGCTCAAAATTGAATAGTGTCATTTGGATAGTAGCAGGCCATTAGGGTTTAAATTTGGACTGGCTGTCATGGCTGGAACCCATAAAACCGACCCCAAGCGGACCTGCAGATAGTCAAGGTACGGTATATAGACCTGGGCATGCAGGTTGTGAGTCTAGTATCTAGAGTTTTTAGACTAGTATTAAGAGTACTATACTTTCTGTAGGTCATCGTTTTACGGGGTTCCATAGGCTCAATCAATCAAAAGAAAAAGAGTTCTTTATATATTAGTTTGAAGCCAAAAATAAATCATTGAAGTGTTTTTCACCGTTCAAATATGGAAAAAAAGGGTTTTACCCAAACCCATGCCAAAAAACGGAACGGCCAACCAAAAGAAAAACCAGTTCCTTAATCTGAAATGATTCCAATTTCACATTCCCATATTCTTGAGTCTTTCTTGATTCTCTCATAAATATCAGTAGTTCTAGCTTTTCCAGTCTTAGCTTTTCCAGTCCTAGCTTTTCCAGTCTTAGCTTTTCCAATTTAGCCTTTCAGATTTAGCTATTTTGATTTAACCAGACCACGTTTAAATGGTATCCATAACTCTAGACTGTGTATCTGGCTCTTTGAAACTTCAGTTTTTCGCTTGGTTCCTCGTTTAGTTTCTTTGCATGGTTTGTTTGGTCAGTCACTTTCTTCCAGATGGTAAGTACACAACCATCAAACCTAATCCGTGAATAGAATTTTTGGTGGAAATGGGAAGTCACTGAAAATGGGGATGGTCAATTTAGAGTGGATGGGGAATGGATGGCCTTTTGAAAATATCCTAGGACATTTACTGGACTCTTCCATTGTTCGGACCCCAAACTTCCACTACTTCGAGAAAGTTTCTGAGCCAACTCCATCCTCTCCACCCGACGAAAGTAGAGTACTGGCCGCCTTGACTGGAATTGAAATTCTCATCAAAATTCTCATTGTCATTGACATTGGAATTGACATTGACATGGGCTTGACATGGGCTTGACATGGGCTTGGCCTTTTTCAACCTCTTCCTGATGTGCCTGCATCCGGCAACGGCATCTCCGGCCTTCTCTGACCTTCTCCTCTGTTTTCCAGGAAACAATTTTCTGTGAATAGCGGTTTAAACAAAACAATTGTTGGATCGTAACTCAAGTCATTCTCAAAAGCAATACCTATGATTCCATTAAGTATCATGGACTAAGAATCCAATCTTGATCCTTGGAACTCATGGATAAATGTCCTTGGGTAATCGTGGTTTGTGATCCTGGAAATGGGCTTTTCATGGTCACCTTAGCCTTAAAATTGATCTTGTATTCTTCAAGTACCCCTAATACTTGGTCCAAGCATCAAGCTCCGTTTTATCATTCGGTACATCGTTCCAGTCCCATAATGTCTCAAGGCAGAAAGATCGTCTGATCACTTCCATATCTGATTCAAAATGACCTCAAATTTACCATAACTGGTATTCTTCAAGTCTCCACAAGACTGGTGGGGTACTCTTCCCCAAGAACCTTTCATTTTGTATCCTGTGTAGATCTTCTAAAGATCCTTTGAAACTCCTAGGGTTCAACTTATATTCTTAACCGTCGATTGTATCCATCAATGTGTCTTTCAAGTGTCTTGAGCAGATAGAACTGCCGTTTCTTCAGATGACTCTTGGTTCAAGTATCAATGTCTTCAAATCAGTTTCTGTTGGTTCAAATATCAATGTCTTGAACAGCTCCTGGGGTTTCGATAAAATCACGATTAAAGACAGATCTTAGAACATGATATCTTCATAATCAAGCCATCGATTAAACCATCAATTAAACCATCAATTAAACCATCAATTAAACATCTTCTTAGTCTCCTCATTTATCATTTCCGTATTCATTAATCAGTCTCTTTCCTTTTTATTAGTCCAGTGGGGTTGGCGTTCATTGGTCATCTCGGTCGTTCTTTGGGTTCGTCTTTTGGGTTCGTCTTTGGGTTCGTCTTTTGGGTCGTTCGGGAGATCATATTTTAATGGGTTTCTCAAGCAAATGCCCCATTCGTTCAATCTTGGTGGATAAGTAACCATCAATCTCGGAACTCTTGATTCCGTCGCCGGTCTTCCAAGCTAACGGAACCATTGGCACCCGTTCCACCACCCGGACATCCCTATTCTTACCCTCCACAGCCACAATTTTATCCGGGTTATTGGTCAAGAGCCGAATATCCAAAAGATTCAAATCCACGAGAATCGCCGTGGCCAATGAAAACGACCGTCCATCAGCAGGATGTCGTAAAAGAAGGTTGGCCTGCACCGTATCTGCGCCCAAATCCTGGAGATTATAAGCCTTCAACTTCTCGCCTAGCCCAATCCCCCGGCCTTCCTGCCGTAAGTAAACAATACATCCATGGCCCGACTCGCCCATAAGTCGCCCCGCCTCATTAAATTGTTCCCCGCAATCACACCGCGCGGACCATGCAGTTTCTCCGGTATAACACTCGGAATGGATGCGCGCAAGCACAGGGTCGGTGAAGGTGGAGTTTTTTTCAAGCACCAATTCGCCATCCGCTGCAAAAAGGAGTTTTTGCCCGGACCGAGAATCGGCATCTGCTTCCGTGCGCCCCGGGAAAAGCCGGCCCACATATGCGCCCCGGGTCATCCGCGCCTGCTGCGTATCGTTTGGCCTCTGTTTGAAAAGCGATTTTGACCGAATATCTTCACCAAACACTATTGCCAAATGCTCCTTATTATCTAGGTCATTTTCGTACAAATGCAAAAAAGTCTCGGGGCCTTGGACCGTGGGGATCCGGGCCCTCGCTATACACCGGACGTGGGGGAGAGCGCCGTGGATCGGTAACTTGTCCCGTTCGTTTTGGGGGACCACCTCGGGGATTTGGGGGCTCTGGGGGATGGGGATCGACGGCGTGAGCGCGGGCGACACGAGCGGCATGTTTTCGAAGTTGCCGCGGCTCGCCACGGACGGAACCGGTTGTGTGGGGGTCATAGTGTAGGATGATATTATAGTTGTGTGGGAAGTAGCGTGGGGAATGCTGAGGCTTTATAAAAGGTTATTAGTAAAATGCGTGGGTTGGTAAGCATGATTTGTCAGACCCGCACGTCACGTCACGTGCAAAGTCACGTGCAAAGTTTTGTCACCGAGCCGCGGCCCCCAAACCTCCACGTCACGTGACACACCTGAAGTGTATATAAGTACCAAATACTGCATATAGTATGGACCTGTACATCCTGCATACTCTACGCTCTGCACATACGGGGTCTCTTGTCTTACTATCAAAACCTTGATTAAAGAAAAACCAGTTTTTCATCTAATAAAGTGTCCTGCACATAGTAATACTAAACCAGTAATCTATGCCATTCCCAAAGAACGTCTATACTCGATATAGCTCCAGTAAGCGTCCTTAGTCTTATTCCTCCAATAATAGCCCGTCTTGATCATAAGCAAAAACGTGCTGATGCAAAACAAGCAAATAAAAGCTGCAGCAATAAAGCACTTCTTCAAGCCCTGGTTCTCCACCCACGGAGTAATCCCATAACTCATGGCAAAGCTCATGGTGTTCCGGATGACAATCACCGTGGCTAGAGCCTCACACGATACTTCATGGTAACAGTCGATCACATAAGTCACAGCATTGACACAGCCAATAAGACATAAGCCCGCCATGAGCCCCAAGCCGAAAACAACCCCAAACCAGTGGATTCCATAAGAGGCTCCCACCCCCCAGAGAATAAGCGAGCAAGGGCCAAGGATGGCGTACACCAGGAGAGCCCATAAGCGGTCCTCAGCCTCGGAAGCCCCGTTTCGTCTCTTGGCAAGCCGCACTTTTAACCAGTCCGATACCCAGCCGGCATAGAAGTAGATCACCACGGCAAAGATACATGGAGACAAGTACGCCAAGCCACACATGGCACTGGAGAAGTTGTAAGGTTCTGCACCCAAAACCAACGCCTCGGTGCCGTTTAACACCGTATACCAGAAAAGCGATGCTCCATAGAGGAACCCAGCCCAGAGCACCACGGGGAACCGCAACATGTAGAACGGAGCCTTGAAGTATTCCCAAAGGAGGAATTTGGACTTGATGCCCGCCGTCACTGAAAGCCGCTGGTAAAAGCTCTTGACGGGGGCGTACTCCTGCACCTTATCCTCGGAAATCAACGTGGCGTAGTTATTGAGGGCCATTTCGGGGTGCACCTCGGCCCGCACACTGACCATGGCCTTGACCTTTTGGCCAATTTCTTGGCTTCCCCGGCTTTCCGTTTCAAAGTGTTCTTCAACGCCATTATGGCCCAAGTCCTGCACATGGCCGTGGCTCGTGATCACGCCGATGGGATTCCCGTCTTCATCGGTTTGAACCCGCAACCTCCGCTCATAATTGGTCTCTTCCATGAAGAAAAACAACACCACAAAACTGAGGGCGCAAAAAATAGAAGACCAGAAAATCACCCAGCGCCAGCCGCCAACAGCAAGGTCACGTGAGTTTTCATTGATGAACCCAGCAACCATTGGCGCCACGTAATTGGACCCGAAAAGCGAACATGCGTAGATCCCCATATAAGTTGCTCTTTCGTGCTCAAAAAAAAGATCCGAGATCGTGGATTCAGGGAGAGCCTCAATGGGCGCCACCACACACCCCGCCAAGATCTTGGCGGCGATCCATTCCCCATTGGTGGTGATATATGGTTGCCACACGTAGAGCATGGCGCAACTGAGCGTGGAAAAGAGGTACACGGGTCTCTTTCCAAACTGCATGGCCAAGGGTTGGAAGATCAAGCACCCCAACCCCAAAAAGAGAAACGTGTAACCTGTTCCCGCGTTGATATCCGCCACTGACATGTGGACGCCCGGCGCCTGGGCAATGTCCGGGATGATCAGGTAGATGCACGAGCCCGGGATCCCGGTGGCAAACACGTACAAAACCACACAGAGCATGTGCACCATTTTGCGGCCACGGGTCCAGTTCAACGGGTCGTTGGGGTCATCGGAGGGCGTAGGAATAAGCACAATCTCCGAATGGTCCGATTCAATGTCCACCAAATGCGTGCTCCCGGGCACCGTCGTGTAGTCAATCATGAACTGAAGGAAGCTAAAAAAAAGGAAATGGGAAAAGGCTGTAAGAAGAAGAAAGTAGTAGGAAAATTGAGGGAGAAGGGGACAGTGGGGCGGGCCTTTATACTTATAGGAAAGGCTTATCGCGGTGTGCTGAATGCAGCTTATGGCTGCGAATCTTCCGCTTTAGGCAACTCGCTTCCGCTTATCAGCCTCGGGTATCAGTGCCCGAGAGGGTATGCTGGAAGATCCGAATCGGGAATGCAGTAGATTAGGTGCTGGGACGATTCTGAAACAAGCATGAAACTCTTGTGAAACAATTTGGGAACTGATGTTGTGCCTGGACTTGAACTGGTCTAATGTGCTTATCTCTGTTCCTGCAGATAACCTCCCTCGGCCATCAATAACGATTAATCAATTGACAACTGTATTGCTACAAAAAAATGTTTTTTTACTCGATAAATGTTCTTAAGAACGAAATTTATGCTAGACATTAGATAGATATTATACACTGCCTGTACTGTAATTATAGGTCTATGCTTTTTTAGGCTCATGTGCAGGATAAACCATCTCTAATTTCCGTGGGTTATGTGCAGGATGCCCCGAGGGGCCTTGAGATACGGATGAATTCCGGGGGTGGCGCACACCCGTACACCAAACAATGTCAGCAGAAAAAGGCCCAGCGCAAATACCCTTATTTTTTAGAGTTGGGTAATGAAATTTAGTTCAGTGCAATGTTCGAATTCCGGAGATTACAACCCAATTTTTCGCGATTCAATTGCTCCTCTGTGCATTTATTTGGGTATCAAGAAATAGGTGAATTCCGGCCCATTTCCGAGGGTCCGCTAAATCCAAGAATAATGACCATTTAAATTATGAAAAAGAGGAAGTATTGAGTCATGCCTAAGCGATAACTAGATTCTTATTGATGAAGTTATTCAAAAGGGTGTGGCTAAGTTTTTAACGGTGGTTCCTGCATATAATGGCCCAATCGGTGATATCACGTGGATTAACATCCACACCATTAAACGGAGTAAACTTCAGTATACTGGCCTGAAAATCACCGGTGACATCCGTAGAGTCGAAAGAAACTATTAAAAGTATGGTACTGCATATACGCATATACATGTTAGTGGGTTGTAGACCCACAACCAGGGGGAAAGCTCTACTGTAAGACACTCCACAACTTAACAAAACTCTAATAGAGTAGTTATGATGGTAGAAACTCGGAATAGATGGATGTTTTGGTGTACTGGTCTATAATGAAATGGTGACCTGCACAGAAGGGTGCTAAATCCAACCTGCGTATAGCACCTTTGTCGCGCGGCCAATCACAACCAAATGTTTCCTCGTTACCAAGAAGCGAAAAAAACCCAAAGCACCAAATCTTCCCAACCACACAATCTTCCCAACCACACAATCTTCCCACACACACATCATGATCCCCCTCAGAAGTGTTCGTGCTTTGAGCAGTAGCGTCAGATTGGCCAAGCCCGCCTTAGCAGCCCCCGTCACGCAATACTTACCTACCGGCGGATCCACGCAAGCCGTCTGGCCCAAAGGGTTCAGGCAACCCCGCCCCAGAACATGGGAGGAGAGCGGCGAGTCGGCATTATCCAAAGCCACCAAGTTTTTTTTCCTTAACGAAATCGCCCGTGGTATGTACATTTGCATGGAAATGTATTTCCGCTCCCCTTACACCATCTACTACCCTTTTGAGAAAGGCCCCATTTCGCCGCGGTTCAGAGGCGAACATGCTTTGCGCCGGTACCCCAGTGGAGAGGAGCGGTGTATTGCGTGTAAGTTGTGTGAAGCCATTTGCCCAGCTCAGGCCATCACCATCGAGGCCGAGGAGCGGGTGGACGGGTCCAGAAGAACTTACAAGTACGACATTGACATGACCAAGTGTATCTACTGCGGGTACTGCCAGGAGTCGTGCCCTGTGGACGCCATTGTGGAGTCGCCCAACGTGGAGTATAGTACCGAGACTCGTGAGGAGCTATTGTACAATAAGGAGAAGTTGTTGGAGAACGGTGACAAGTGGGAGCAGGAGTTGCAGTACTGTATCGACGCAGACGCCCCTTACAGATAAGAGAGACAGAGACGACGAGACGTCTCGATAGAGACGACGAGACGTCTCGATAGAGACGTCTGGAGTCGGGAGACGAGTCTGTCTTAGAGTCGGAAGGAGAAGTTTCAGAGTCGGAGAAAGGAGACGTCTAAAAGTCGGAGAAAGGAGACGTTTCAGAGTCGGAAGACAGAGTCTGTCTTGGAGTATGGTCTGGTCGGTCTGGTCTGTCTGGTCTGAAACCAGAAGAAGTCCGAGTGGAGAGTCTGGAGGTATCTAGATTGAGTCTGAAAGGTCCATGTTTGGAGTGTCTAGATTAAAGATACTTTCTGGGATACCTGGACTTATAGATTGTATGGTCATGGTTAGAGCCTGGATCAGGAAAAGCCCGATAAGTTTCTGGTACTCTGGACTAAAGCTTGAGTCATGTGACTTCTAATACGTTCTGGAATGAACAAGATATTGACTGAGACTGACTGACTGAAGACTGACTGACTGAAGAGATGAGACGGACCGACTGAAGACTGAAGAGACTGACTGAAGAGACTGACTGAAGGAGATGAGTCGTTGCAACTTAGCAAGACTCAGAGCATCGCATCAATGAACGGTCCTGTAATGACCATCAATACACGTATACTAAGACCAAAGTAGTCAAGCTTAATGCTAGAACCTGCTCCCACTCCTTTGCTATGGACTGCTGGACTGTAGTACCAAAAGACTGTGTGTTCCTGCATATAGACACCAGAGAGTAATACCACCATATACCAATATCCACATTCCCCAAAGTCTCAAAGAATCATCATATTGTGATTTACAGATTTGAATTCAATGGTAATTGTATGGTAGTTAGTAAATGGGGACTGATATCAGTAAATGGGACTGTATATAAGCAGCACCCGACATACTCGTCCCGAAAGCTCTGCACTGTACAATTCGTATAGTAAGGTAAGAAGTATAAACCAAAGGGTCATCTATCGATACTCAAGCCAGCAATCTCTTGATAAGGTCACATAATATATTCAGCTACCATAGAACGTTCAACATATCCATCATCCTGTTATTAATTTGTACTAACAAATTATCTTTGGAACCCATCCTTCTTCTTCTTTGCTATAAAATCAAGTATCGCGAAAATCTCACATAGCTTCTTTTTGCTCAGAGCCAACCACGAAAGGCCAACCACGAAAGGCCAACCACGAAAGTGCCAACGTCACCCGGGTCTATTGTTTTATGACGAGTGCAAGCGTCAGGGTAACATTAACATTTGGAAGCTTTTCATAAACCCATTTCACACCCTCCCAGCCACTGATTGATCCGTTAAGGATTCATTGGAGTTGACTCTAGAAGCTCCATCTAAAAGCTCAATCCAAAGCTCAATCCAAAGCTCAATCCAAAGCTCAATCCAGAAGCTCAATCGGAGGAATTCGAAGCCATTTGTCTGAGGAGCGGTATCCTTTCGAATAAGAATTTATGTTTTGATGGGTAAAAAAAGGAGCGAATTTGGAGAGAATTTGGAGCGAATTTGGAGCGAATTTGGGGGGGGGGACATGGCTTTATATATGTTTTCGCGCATCCGCCTTTTCGAATTGCAACCATTAAAATCGCGCACTATTCAATATATAAAGAGCCACGCCCCCCGCATTCTTTTACAACCAACTTTTACAACCAACTTTATATTTCTACAACTCGAAATTTCTAAAGCCTTCCAACTTTCAATTGTGATAGAGATAGGTGTTTATTTAATACCCTCTTAATTGCGGCAATCGTTCCTGCAAATTTCTGCGTTCATGGAGGCCTTTCCCCTGGATTGAATTTTATGGAAGAAATCAGAAACTTTGCCCGCCACACCGATGTTCCGGACTTGGGCCTTTCAAATGATCGTGGGATACAATGAATGAATGAAAAAACGAAAGAGGAATGAATCAATGTTTCGTTGTGTTTTCCAATGTGGCCATCAACAAGGGTTGAGTTCCTACGAAACTCCGGCTTTGGCTTGGTTGGTCGAGCCCATATGGTGGTTGGAAGTGGGTACGAATTCTACGATGACCGCACGCTTGTTACGGTATTCAATGCCCCAAACTATAGACTCCGTTGCATCGAAACAGGCCATGAAAAAGGGAAAGCCGAGAGAAAGACTGCTCAACACCGACAGCAGTGACTCGGAGAGTAAACAGAAGGACCTCAAGGAAAGGTGCCTTTCTCTAGTGTCAGGAAAGTGTCCCTACTCTAGTGTCAGTGCTGATTCTTGGGGACCGACCCGGAAGCGTGGGAGAAAAGGCTTCCCATATACTACAGCCAGAGCGAAACACGCGTCGTGACGTGTTCTCAGACAATGACGAAGAGGAATCAAGATCGAGCAAAGGTTCAATTGAAGAAGATGCTGAGAAGAAATCAGGTCTGGAGAAGATGTGGATTTGTCGTCTGAAGGGGTCAACACACGGACGAAAAAGTTCGGGCGTTCTGTATCTGACGACGGCAGCGAATTCCGAGGAATCCGAGGATTACCTACGGAAATATCTTGATCATGGGGTGGACATTTGAATACGAATTGCCGTTGGGGGAACCACACACAGGTGCTGGATTTAGAGCATGAGTACCAAACAGTTGGAGGTTTGGTGGAATGACCGGGATGGGTGCAAACATAACCCGTACACCACGCATGGTCAGCAGAAAAATGCCCAACGCAAACGAAGCTTTTTTTTTTGGCTCCGATCATGTTAGTATTTGATTCGTTGAAATGCTGGAATTCCGAAGATCACGTGGGCTGAGTTTGAAGGGGAACGGCTTATTGTTGGTGAATCTGAAGTGACGTGGCTGGTGAGTTCCGGCCGCAGGGCGCCAGTTCCGGCCGCGGCCAAAATTGGACCCGGCCCCAATTCCGGGGTGTGACTTCCGGGGCTCGTAACCACCCCCACACCAAAAAGTGACACCAAAAATAGCAGTTCAAAACAGTCAATACACTGTTTCAGAAATACCTATCCTTAGCTTTGCGACTGCATATCAGTGACTGACACTTTAGCCACGGAAAACCTTTCATCACGTGACGCTTCTCACCCGTGCATTTCGAACATCTCAAGCGCAGCACCACTTCTCTCAATGCATCTTTTCGCGTAACTCCTGCGACTTTCGGAGTTCCACGGATATGCACACTTCCATAAAAAAAAAAACACAGAACAATCTGGCGCTAATATCTTGGCCCACTACATCGTTTCTTGCAGCCGCCCGCTTCCTTGCTGTCATGTCATACCGAGAGGCACGGAGGGGCGGAGGCCCCTCGCCTAAGTGGGAATGATGCAAGTAATAAGCTTAAGCTATTTATAGCTTACACACAGGAAAGTGCAGTTTCAGCTCCGCCTCTTGTCTAGGCAGCAGCTGCATGCCATTGAACGGCAATGGCAAGGCCGGCAGTCGTCGGGGGGAGCAGGCGGGAGGTGTTTCATGACTGCACATAGGCGCTTGTTTCATGTGTGTTTCATGTGCGTTTCAGCTGGGTGCGGAAGGCGAGCGTTTCACCCACGTATCCTGGACAAGTGACCTTCTCTCTTTAGAAGCCTCAAGCGACCAAACACTTTTGTTTTTCTAATTAAGAAACCTATCTCACCTACTTCCTCCTCGTTTTTTTCTTTTTTTCCGATTCAAATTTGCCGTCCTGGCCGTTCTTATAGCACTTAGAGTCTGTGTCCTGCAGGTACGATTGTATCCTGTATGAAAGTCTATATCCTCCATGTAAGGCTGTGGGCCCTGCACAGAACCCGCGCGTCTCTCAGATCTGGCGCTCCACTTCTTGTACCTTTTTTTACCGCGCTTCATCCTCCACAGTCCAGCCCAACTACTTCTACCCGCACTGCTCTAACTTTACTCCCTTCATTACTAAGCATTCTATGGCCCTGCACTCAACCCTAGGTCATTCTACTACTTGCTCCTCCTCCACATTAGCACCTTCTACTCCGTGATCACTTGTTTGCCGACGCTTATCCTTTCTGCCTCGGACTCCTCGTGCCTTCTCCGTCCACTCCCAAGACGTGACTTACCAAGAATACTCCCACTTGCAGTGCCGGAAAGCTTTCATCCGGACCACCATTGTATCCGGGGCGCTTAGAACACCCAGACCTCGAAATCCCGGCCCAAATCCGTCGTTTTTCCGGTACTTAGCCCCCTTGGCTCGTCCTGGTCCCATCTTACCCCTGAACCAGAAGCTAATTACACCTTCAGTGGTGACAAATTCGCCTCCAAAGCCACAACCACGCAAAAGAGGGGCGTTTTTTTGAAGTACCCGCCAAAAATCTACATTTTCCAAGATTCTTCCGAAATCTATACCCTCCATCCCTATCCCACTATACCGAACCATCCAGCTTGTGCCACGATGGACTCCGATATATACGCCTTTGGAGCACCAAACGCCCACTCCCACTATAAGGCCCCCAGCGCCTTCTACGAGCCGCCTCCCGCCACTCCCGCCGGCCACGGCCTGATGAACTACTCCCCAAGACACCTGCACAAGCCGGCGTCGCTTCTGAACTCCCGAAATATTCACATGAAACACCTTTCCTTGAACATCAGCCCCACCAACATCTCCACGCTGCCGGCCAAGAAATTGAAGCCGCCTGCTCTTGCCATTCCGGCCTCCGAGGTGACTCCCACGAGGCCTTGCAGTGTGGAGGGAAGCCAAGGCCAACACGGAGGTCTAGGAGAGAAGATTCAATCTGATCAGTCGAGGGGGAAAGATTCGGATTTTGCCCGCAACTTCAACGACTTCCGGAACCCCATAACTGGTGATTCTAGAAACTATAGAGCCACGAGTGATACCAGAACAAGTGACTTTGCCAGTGAAATCCCCCATGACCTTGCCAGTGACTTTATGAGGAACTTTAGCCCGGTCAACTCCGCCAGTGATGACTCCACGAAAGCTGACTCTACAAAAGGCGCCATGCTGCCGCCTAGTCTACCGACTTGGAGAGTCACGACCAGAAAAGGCCAGGACCGGCTTCAGAGCCCCTTTGGGCCCAGCTCCTTGACTTACACGCCCGAAAACTCGGTTGCCGAGCGGCTTGCTGCTGTGGACTTGATTGACGACTCCGAGATCTTCAAACCGGGCATTTTCCCCGAGGATTCCGTGAACGGCGCCACGTCCACCAAGCGACATTTGTCTGAGCCGAGTCTGGGAGCTTTGGGCCAGCATTTGGACTATAAGGTGGAGGAAAATGTTCCCAAGCCTTTATCCGGGCTGCCGTCCAAATCCGTGGATTCCAATTCGTCCCACCACGAAAGCTACACATTCACCATTCCCGAGGAACTCCAGGAGAGTCTGATGGTGTATGCATACCCCGATGGCCCGGCCAATGCGCTCAACCTGACGCTATATCTCTTTTCCGACCCCCATACGTCCGACTATAAGATCAACATCAACGACTACGACTTGGTGATCAACGTGGCCAAGGAGTGTGTGGATCTCAGCAGCTCTTTTGACTCGGATAACGGCCGCAAGCAGTACCTTTGGGTGCCGTGGTCCCATACCTCCAAGATCCTGCAGGACTTGCCTGAGATCACCAAGCTAATAGCGACCATGGACCAGCCAGGCAAGAAGATCTTGGTGCATTGCCAGTGTGGTGTGCTGCGCCTGGCGTGTGTGGTGGTGGCGTACTTCATGACGAAGTTTGGACTTTCGGTGAATGAGGCTTATGAACTCTTGAAATCCGGAACCCGTAACTCCCCGCATGCTTTCGTGCAACAGGTCAGTGGCCTGGGCCACGTGGTGGATGCCTGTGACCGGATCTGTCCGAACATGAGCTTGATTTTTGAGTTAATGGATTTTGGCGAAAAACTCAAGGAAAACGAACCGTCCAGTTGAAGCCAAAGGGATTGAAAAAGAAGATTGGACAAAAATATTGAGACAAGGAGATTGGACAAAATATTGAGCCAAGAAAAGATTTAAAGGGTATATCGAAGACCAGCAAAGAATCCTTGGCTATTTTAAGGATATTGGGCCCAATATTGTTCTACACCATCTCATACTTCCAAGAAAACTTCACTGGTGAATGAGTGATTTCCTGGTCAATCAGACTCACTGGGAAGTTAAATTCTGGGCACTGAAATTATGGGCAGTGAAAATTCCAGTCTGTTGAGATATCATTCATCAACTCAAAAGACTCGGTGCTCGGTGCTCGGTGCAAGGTGAATATCAGCCAGCTGATGTATATTTCGTGAACCGGGGTTTAATTGGTCAATGGATTCATTCAGAAGATACAAGATAATATGGTCCAGTCGATGGAGATAATACAGAAGTTTTGGAATATTCCAAATGATCAGTTGATCTCTCAATTCAATCAGTTATCCTTCATTGGATTTTTGGAGTTTGGAATGTTGGAATGTTGGAATGTTGGAATGTTGGAATGTTGGAATGTTCAAAAAAATTCTGGAAATTCCAGGAAAGTTGGAAAGTTGCAAATTCTAGGAAAATTGGAAAGTCCAGAAAATGGAAACTTCAAGAAAGTTGGAAGTTCAAGAAAGTTTGGGAATTCAGTCATTCTTCAGATGAAAATTCAGTAAGTAGTTCTCAGTGGTACAGTTCCGGCATACAGTTTATGAATACAGGTCAATGAATAGCAAAAGTAGATTTAGACAATTGCCCAATTGGAAATATATTAGGTCAAGAGCATTATATAGCGTATTCCCTAATGGGCGTGCGCTACTCATAATGAGTCCCGCGAAACTCAAAAAAATTCATAACTTATTTATTCATATTTATTTAGTTGTGAATATGTTCACCTGCATATAGAGCAGGAGTTGCTTACTAATGCAAGAGTATGGATGGTGTTTTCAAGTAATATTGTTCTTTATGGATTGGTCGTGCGCGGCTCATAAATGGACTAGTCTTTTACGATTATAGAATACCCTCGGAATTGGCACCTGAATCGTAGCCTACATCCGTACACCAGGTCAGAAAAAGGCCCATTTCAACGCAAATAAAAGACAATGACTGGACAACATTGGAGAGAGAGAGACTTTAGATAATGGTTGTTCCTGTATAGAAATTAGAGTAGTCCGGTATATACCGAGATTATATACAGGAACAGCACGTTACAAAAGTGCCCTTAAGTTTGGCCAATTTCGGAATCCCCGGGGTACTTTAATAAACTCGCCAAGACGGTTTACGAGGGGATTTGGGCTTGAAAAGGGATATGTGAGCACTGCAGAGAAGACTGGGACTGCACATAAGACCGTGAACTGCACAGAGAGCATGTGTACTGCACATATCCGTATTTATATACAGTTCCCAAGATTTTACTATCTGAAACCCGCTCTTTCACTTCTCTACACAATCAAAAAGCAAAATCCATTATTCAGGAAGAAATTGGTGGTGTAAAATTGGGTGATGAGTTAAGATGCAGGTCTATCTATCCCCCCCCCCGCTGTGTGCAGGACGCCAGCGAAAATTCGCACAACCAAACTCAACTCCACAATCCAGTAACACGTAACCCAGCTAAAACCCAACTGCCCATTGCTACAATACAAGCTACGCATTAAGAAACGGAAGCTTAAAAAGTTGACGCTGCAATTGACCGTGCTATATACAGGACTACCGAGCTTGTACTGCAGACAGGTCCAGCATCAGCAAAAACAGAATCAAATACAAATTACTACTGCATCGGGTACACAATCAAATACAAATTAATACTGTATCGGGTACAGAGCAGATACGGTTCCGGGATCTTTTAGTATTGCTGGGAAAAAGAAAAGGTTATATACAGGAGTCTCTGGAAAGGATTCTTGGGAACACTATCTGGAACACTATCGTGAAAACGGACTGCATAGAAGCACTTCACGATGTACGACAGACATTTAAGCGGAAGCAGAAGTGGAGGGGATCGAAGTGGTGACCGAGGTGGAAATGACCGAGGTGGAAATGACCGAGGTGGAAATGACCGAGGTGGAAATGACCGAGGTGGAAATGACCGAGGTGGAAATGACCGAGGTGGAAATGACCGAGGTGGAAATGACCGAGGTGGAAATGACCGAGGTGGAAATGACCGAGGTGGAAATGACCGAGGTGGAAATGACCGAGGTGGAAATGACCGAGGTGGAAATGACCGAGGTGGAAATGACCGAGGTGGAAATGACCGAGGTGGAAATGACCGAGGTGGAAATGACCGAGGTGGAAATGACCGAGGTGGAAATGACCGAGGTGGAAATGACCGAGGTGGAAATGACCGAGGTGGAAATGACCGAGGTGGAAATGACCGAGGTGGAAATGACCGAGGTGGAAATGACCGAGGTGGAAATGACCGAGGTGGAAATGACCGAGGTGGAAATGACCGAGGTGGAAATGACCGAGGTGGAAATGACCGAGGTGGAAATGACCGAGGTGGAAATGACCGAGGTGGAAATGACCGAGGTGGAAATGACCGAGGTGGAAATGACCGAGGTGGAAATGACCGAGGTGGAAATGACCGAGGTGGAAATGACCGAGGTGGAAATGACCGAGGTGGAAATGACCGAGGTGGAAATGACCGAGGTGGAAATGACCGAGGTGGAAATGACCGAGGTGGAAATGACCGAGGTGGAAATGACCGAGGTGGAAATGACCGAGGTGGAAATGACCGAGGTGGAAATGACCGAGGTGGAAATGACCGAGGTGGAAATGACCGAGGTGGTGGGGACCGGAATGACCGGAGTGATGATTACTATAACCGGTACCAGGGCAAGAGATACGGGGGTGGGTACAAGGACCAGAGCGGGTCGTATAGGCGGAACGAGGCCCATGACTACTACAACTTCCGAGGGTCCGGGTCGGGCCCCCGGCGGCGCCAGCCCAATCTGTACGACCTGTACCAAGGAAGCAAGTACCGGCCCGGAAAGAAGTACGACGCGGCGTGGAGACGGGAAAAGGATTTCGAGCGCAGGCCCGACCCTCGGAACGACGGCAAGGAGCTCTTGGACGACCGCAGGCTGACCAGCAGAAAGTACGATAGAGACCTGGCCAAGCCAAAGTCGTATGCACGTCCTGCAATTCCCCAAAAGGGAAAGCCAAAGGAGGCGCCTCGAGACCCCAAAGCGGAGCCAAAAGAGCTCAAAGCGGAATCTAACCCCAAAGTGGAACCGAAAGAGCCTAAAGCGGAATCTAACCCCAAAGTGGAACCGAAAGAGCCTAAAGTGGAACATGAACAGCCCAAAGTGGAACATAATCAGCTTAAAGTGGAACTTAAGGAGAAGGAGAAGGAAAAAGAGAATCACGTGGAGCTGGCTCCACGGCTTGAACTGAATGATCATGACAAGCAAGAAATTCTTCTACCCAAAGCAAAAACTGGCACAAAAGAGTCGGAAGAAAAGGAAAAAGAAGAAAGAGAGCAGAAGGAGGAAAAAGAAAGGGAGGAAAAAGAAGAGGGCCGCAGGGAATTGTTTCAACGTCCTAGTTCGCCTGTGAAAAGAGAAACTCCAATAAAAGGTGCTAGTGGGTCGGAGCTGGACTCTGCTTCCTACATCGCCGACTCGTCGGTGCTTTCTCCCGTTGGAAACACCACCACCGATGATTTTATCCGGAACATGGACCCGCATATTCCTCATAAAATGGACCTTAAATCGTTTGATATCAAGGCCATGGATTCTTCCAATGTGCCGGAAACTTCTCCCAAGATGCTGACAATTTCTCCCAAGGATCTGGATGAGGAACTCTCGGAGGCCGAAACCATCATCAACGAAGGACCTTATTCAATGGACCAGTCTAAGAATTTCTTACGGAAAAGAGGTTCTGATCCGGAGAGAAGACGTTTGAAACGGAATATCGTGGTTTCCGACTCCGAACCCTCCGAGTCTGAAAATGAAGGAGAAAAGGGATTGGAAAAGGAAATGGAAAAGGATTCGGAAATGGAAAAGGAGAGTCGGGCTGGAAAAACCGAGAATTGGTCTGAAACAGAGAAATCCGAGAGTGAAGAGCCCGCTCGGTTCCATGAGAAAAAACCCGGGCTGATTAAAACTTACAAGATCAAACGAGACTCCACGGGCCGTTCCCAATTACAAAGAGCATGCAAAAAAGGCAATTTGGCCGAGGTAAGAGAGCTTCTCCGAAAAGGAGCCAGTCCCAACGAAAGCGATTTCGGAGGTTTTACTTGTCTCCACGAAGCAGCATTAGCAGGCCACACGGAGATTGTTAAGTATCTCATTTCCAACGGTGCTGATGTCAACAAACAAGCCCTTGAAGTGGGGGATTTCGAGACCCCATTGATGGATGCGGCTGAAAATAAACATACCAAAACCGTCAGTGCACTTCTTGAAAACGGAGCCGATCCCAATATCTGCAACATCGATGGCTACTCCACGCTCACCAAACTCCTCCATCTTAAAGAAGAAGACGATGAGTACGAGGAGATTATTGATATGCTTAAGGATTCCGCGCCCAATGCAGCTCCTCTGCCCCGGAAAGTGGTTGGGGACCCCACGGAAAGCTATTTCTCTGATTTGGCCAAGAAAAAGTCCAATTTGTTGATTTACAAGTATGCGGCTCAAGGCCTTAAGGAGTCTGCAGCCGAAGATTTCGTCACCAACGCATTCACGCTCCTGAAAATGCCAGATATTCTTAATATCGCTGCCCGGAACGGACACGTGGAGCTTGTGGATATTTTACTTGGGCTCAATCCCGGTTCTTTTGATATCAACCAAAAAAACTCCATTGGAGTCAATGCGCTCTTGGCTTCCGTGGGAAGAGGAGTTTACGATGTGACGCGGTTTCTCTTGGCCAAGGGAGCGGATCCCAACGTCAAGCGAGACCAGGATGGAATGAGGCCCGTGGATATTGCTAAGCACTCGTCGCAGTACGATCCACGAGAGGTGTTGCTTCTCGAGCAAAGAATGAGCGACAAGCTGGATGTCAATTTACAGACTATGGGGAAACAATCTAGTCCTGTGGGGAAACAAACTAGTCCTGTGGGGAAACAAACTAGTCTTGTGGAGACTGAAGGTGAGAGGCCCGATGAGCCGGAGGATTCTCCGGTGAAAAAGCGGCATTTTCCGGGCCATTCGGGGCCTCCAGCCAAGAAAAGAGACGTGGAGAAGGTAGAGAGGGTGGAGAAGCTGGAGGAGAAGGAGAAGGAGGAGAAGCTGGAGAAGTTGGAGGAAAAGGAGGAGAAAAGAGAAAAAGCCAGGGAGAGCCCGGAGGAAGTGGCAGCAGCTGCTGCTCTACACAAGGCGCAAGAAGAGCAACGGACCAAAGCAGCCGAACAGGCCAAAATGTGGCAGGAGAAAGTACAGGCCAAGAAAAAGGCCCGGAAAGAGATGTTCCTCCAGGCGGAAAAAGAAAAAGAACGCATGAGGAAAATGGAGGAGGAAAAACGACTCGAGCAGCTCCGGCAGCAGGAAATCGAGCAGCAGAAGCAAAAGGCCAAAGAAGCCGAACAAGCCCGAGTGGCGGCCGCAGAGATCCAGGCCAAAAAACATGCGCTTGAAATCGAGTGTATCGTCAACGAGTACCCCATTGGGCTCCG
Organism: Metschnikowia mauinuiana; assembly: GCA_002374555.1. Taxonomy (NCBI): domain Eukaryota; kingdom Fungi; phylum Ascomycota; class Pichiomycetes; order Serinales; family Metschnikowiaceae; genus Metschnikowia; species Metschnikowia mauinuiana. The sequence goes on along the minus strand of NKZY01000892.1, from coordinate 37,729 downwards.
GGAGCTTGTGTGTGGCCCGAAACCGATGGTTGAAAAGCACTGGCTTATATACACGCCGCTCTATGTGTTTGAAGTCAACGGCAAAAAGTGTTTGGTGGATCTCCAGGTATCTTTGCTTATTTCACAAGCTGTTTCGGAGATGGCATGGGCAGAGTCGCTATTGGTGGATGAGGTTAGTGACGAGGCCAAAAAAAGACTCTGGGTCTTATTCTTTGAGATGGTGGGAGTCAGCCAGAATGGGCTCGTGGAGAAAAATGGACTTGCCAAGTTCTGTAAGCTCCAACTCCACTATGTGGATCTCGACGCTGCTGCTGTTTATATAAAGGACCATTTTCCTTTGGTTTATGAACGGGTGTGGAGTGCAGGAATGCTTACGGAAGTTGATATGAAGGAACCCCAGGAAAATCTTTTTGGGATTAAGGAATCGGATAAAAAGAAACCGGACAATCACGTGGGCTTTCTTCCTCCCAAATTACAACGAAGAATCGATATCATTCGTACTGTGCAGGCGGCCAATACTCCATTATGGTGAGACTTCCAAGACTTCCAAGACTTCCAAGACTGGAGACAAACTTAAGAAAGTTCTGGCCCCACGAGCCGGAGATGAAGCTTTCCATTCCTTCTCTTGAGCCATAGCTTGATTTGGTCAAAAAAAAAAAAAGTGCTGGGATCAAGATATGCTCATCATTGTTCAAGAAATACCACGGCCTTCTGGACATTGCTGAAGGATAAATCACGGCTTCTGGCCATTGCAGAACTAGTATTGCCAGTAAGACTCAAAGTCTGTCAAACCCAAAAGTCTGTCAAACTCAAAAAATTGTCTGTCTGTCTGTCTGTCTGTCTGTCTTTCTGTCTGACGATGTGACTGGTGGTCAGTACTGCACAGGGTGGATATGGGATCGAGAAGAAAGAGATTATGGAATGAGTCACCACTACTTGGGATCGTCTGATTATGGACAATGGTCTGTACACTACTAATCGTCAGGACACTACTAATCGTCAGGACAGTACCAAGGTCGGTATCCTGACTAGACAGACCCCAAGACTCTCCTGGACATCCACACGAACATCAAGAAATGGTCTCTGGTCTTGTCTATGATTTCTGTCTGATTTTTGTCTATGATTTTTGTCTACGATTTTGTCTATGATTTCTGTCCATGATTTCTGTCCATGATTTTTGTCCATGATTTTTGTCTGATCTTTTTACAATCGATCAGTGTGAAAAGTCGATCACCTTGAATATGATCACTATTTTCTACGTGTCTATTTGTTGTGCCTGCTATTGGAAGACTCTTCATTGTTGCCACTTTCTACGAAGATGCCTTGAGATTCTTTTTTCTGTGGTCCGAACACGTCTACTTGAACGTCTACTTGAACGTCTACAGAAAGTACTGGAAGTGGCACACCGGGTCGTTTCTTTCCATCAACATTGTTATGATGTGATCGCTTCCACGTGCTTGGTATTGAGAAGGAAATCCATTTTCTCTACCGTCTCGCTTGATTGTGTTGTTTTGTTCCAGGGGATTTTTTACAGGGTTGATCACCTTGAAACTGGATCGTTTGGGATTGATTTGCTTGGAAATTATGGAATTTTTAGTGCCATTTTCGGTTCATTTATTGGTGGTTTCTTCAGTACACCATGAAACTGGGCCTGTTTCCATAAAACTGGGCTTGTTTCCGGTATAAAGAGATTTTCTACATGCAGAGCCCACCAATTACCTTAATTTAACATTTGGTCATTTACTGATGATGACTGATAAATAGCTACTAATAACTGAGAAATAGCTAAGAATGCACTAGTCTTTTTATGAGCACCGCACGACCCTTTTTTAAGGCTCCAAAAAGGTGTATTGTACCGTATATTCCCCACCTTCTAGGATCATTTCCAACCCTTTCTTCACCTCTACAATTTCTAAGAATCTGGAAAATTTAAATAGTATTTTTATGGACGGTTTAGGGTAGTGATGTTTGGTAGTGACTTTGGTTTTGAGCCCGCATTTTGTGCGTTCTGAGCCCGCAGTATGGGCACTGGTGAAATGAGCATCGCGCACTTACTCTGACAAGAACATGGATTATAAGGTGTACGTAAAAATGACCCAGTGCAGATGACATGCGTCGACATCCCGTCCTAAATGGGAAAGGAACTGGCCTAATTCGGATACGGCGTTCCCAATTAGGAAATCGCTTTTGCTCAATCCGGAAGCCCTCTCCCCCATATCCGGAAGCCTTCTCTCCCCCATCTCCAACGTTTACTAACCCCAGAGTGTCAAGATCGGCTCTATACGAGTCCGAGGAAGAACCCAGCGATGGCGAGGTGTATTTGCCAGCGTTTGAGTTTGAAGAGGTGGAAATCCCGGTTCAAAATGTCGAAAAACCGGGGGGAAACGACCAAAATCCCGTGGTTCAGGCCCAAAATGTCGCCCTGGACGCCGAAAATTCCCAGGATGAAGGCTTTGAGTTCCGTCTTTTCGCCGGGCCTTCGCCAGAGGTGAAAATCTCGCTTCGGGACGATGCAGACGATGAAAAAATCGACAATGAACGGCCTCAGGATTATTACTTTCTGCAGTACTCCAGTGTCCAAGAGGCTCAGTTTGCAGCAGCGGCCGTGGACTTTACACGGACGGAGTTTGCCTCATTGGGTGATTACTCCGCTCTAAAAAATTACTTTTCGGGGGAATTTAACATCAGTGTGGTGCCTGAAAATATGAATAATGGTCGAGTTCTTGATGGGACTGCATATAATGCCCAGATCGATCATGAGCAGAAACGTCACCGTCGACGTCGGGAGGGAAAGAAAAAGCGTGATTGCAAGGTGGCGTGTCGAGAAAGAAGGCAGCAGAGAGAAAAGGAAATTAAACGGATCCAGAGAGAGGAGAAGCGGCGGCTATATGCATGCACACCATGGAAAACCCAAAAAAAACCCAAATCCAAACCCAAATCAAAGCCAAAGCCGGCTCCAGCAGCTCCCTCCAAACCCAAATACAGAACGGAGTAATTGTCTTACCTTACATCTTTACACCATCTCCAAGAATTCAAGAATTCAAGACTTCAAGACTTCAAGACTTCAAGACTTCAAGACTTCAAGACTACACGACTAAAAGACTCAAGACTACAGGAATACACGACTAAAAGACTACTCCATCACTAGAGTCTCTGAGCCGGCATTAGCTCCAATACAACGATCATAAGAGTATAGAAGAGTTCTAGACCGTTCTAGACCATTCTAGATCTATCGTTTCCTGTCTACATGCTTTCATAGTCACTTATGGTAATTTACTGACCAATAATATCTATATATAGACGTTTTGTAGATATGCTTATGCCAAATAGATGACTTGTTCTTATATGCCGTACTACTTTGTGGTGCTTCTTATATTTTACTCTCTTTTCTCGTGATTTCTGGATTTCTGAACCTCCGACTTCTCTATACTATGTACAGTCCACAATGTAAGAAAGCAAGAGTCCAAGTGGGGGAGAACTACTCTTCTAGGTATTTCTGAGTCGCGCACGACCAAACGTTCCACCAACCACCAAATATCCAAAAGATCCAAAGATCCACCAAATTTTAATACCTAATATTTATAGGGTAGAATTCCTTGTTAGCAATTGTGAATATTGTAGAATAAGGAAAAGATGTGTATACTGCATAAAGGACGGCTTGGGAAGTCTTCCTTGGTCTCTAATACTCTAGAGACACTTATTCTACTTTTCTAAACTAGTAACTTGGAATTTCCGAAATACTAGGAATCGTTTCGTCTTCTGGACCAGACCTGATTTTTGACAATGATGTGTGGGGACTGCATATAAGGGCGCTATGTGCAGTACCATGCAACAGTGTCCGAGGAAAGATTATAATTTCTCCGGATTCACCCGATTCAACTCCCTGAAACTTGGTATAGAGTATTTTCACATTCTGATGCTATTACACGCCAAATTCCAGCTTGATATCATTGCAGGAACCTTGAAACTCGACCCCCAACCGGACTGCACATAAGAGATCGTCCTGTATATAAGTACGTGCCTTTAAAGTTCCGCCTAATTCCACATTCACCCACTCAAACCAATTATCGTCAGATTCATTCGATTGTCCCTAAAAAATAGTCTTCTAAAATATGGTCTTTTTGAACACTATGCACACCACCAACACCGGTGTGTTTCTAGTGACCCTCCAATTGGGCATTTCTTTCCCAAAAACTAAAAAAAAAGATGTTTTTTCACCGTCCAACGGCTTTCCCCGCTCGAGTTCGTAGGTAGTTTATAATCACGAATTAACAGAAAAAAAAAAAAAAGGTAATGGAGTAAGGTAATGAAGTGTTGAGGTATTGAGCTGTCCAACTGTGGGGATTTTCTGACTTCGTGGAACCAATGGCACAGTCAGACTAAATTGCCAAGACACTGGAAATCAACATGGTTGGATTTTTCACCCACTAATAGCGAACGTGAGCTGGCTTTAGACCGTCTTAAAACAAGTTAGTTTTACTCTAACAGTCAAGGAATCGAACGACTCTTTACTATTCCTTACTCCTCACATCAGAATGGACTAGCTGAACGAATGCATCGCACACTTCAGGAAAAAACGTCATGTCTCTCCTTTTGGTTAGTAGTATACCTTTGTTAGTAACACTCTTCTTTTCTCTAATCCCACTTGAATCCACACTGTGCCATGTCCAGGACATTCCATTGATGTTTTGGCAGCCATGAATAAACGCTCTTCTTCGTAGAATGTCTGATAGACGTCTAAGCTGTTCACAAAGACCACTTCTCGTGGTAGATCCAGTACACCCCTAAGATTCAGTACATATTCACCTCTTGATTTCTTGGCACTCTGCACTATGTGAATATATGACCAATTTTCTGGCAGACTCGGCATCTGACCTTTGCCATATCAAATTTTGGTTTCTTCTGGGAATAGTCTTTGAAGTCTGTCTTGTTCTGAACTGATGGATTATTGTAACAATAGTAATTGAACTTCGTACGAGAGGACCGAACAAATAGGAATTTTAGCTTGGTATATGGTCTTTGATATTTTTGAGCCGAAGCTACATCTGTTGGATTCTGGCTGAACGCTTGGAAGTCGGAATCCATGCTAGAAGTAATGATATTTGAGAAAAGGTCAACATTGGTGGCGCGCGACTGAGGACATTTTGCTGCAAAAAAACGCGGCGGCCATGCGTCTTTTTATATTCCGACCCTTATGCGCGCCCTGATTCCTTTTTGTAAACCACTTGTTTCAGATTCGCCCCTGAGAAATAGATTCGCCCCTGAGAAATAGATTCGCCCCTGAGGAATATAAAAGGATGGGTCCGCTCTTGTTCATTTTTTCATCATTTTTTCATCATTTTTTCATCATTTTTTATTAAACAACATGAACATTATCAGAACGTACCTTGGGCTACAGAAGAGTATAAGATTTGAATGTTTTTAAATAGCCAATTACTATTCAGGACTATTTCTGATTAGGAAAAGACGAAGGTCAAGTTCGGCGTACGGATTATGCTTCAGGCTTCATACAAAGCATATAGTGAATGATTCAGGGATAAATTCCCAGTGATGCACTTTAAGTCAAATTACATTATTGAGTATAATGGTCGAGTATATTAAAAGTTATAGAGGATGGATAATCTGTGAATCTTTTTGGGTGAATCTTTTTGGGTGAATCTTTTTGGGTGAATCTTTTTGGGTGACTCTTTTTGGGTGAATCTTTTTGGGTGAATCTTTTTGGGTGAATCTTTTTGGGTGAATCTTTTTGGGTGCTTTACTGTTGTTGTCGACAGTTTATCAAGTTTTAATGGCAACCGTTTGACCAGTACACCCTAAGATTCGTCAGGTGTCTTTCTAAAATACCCTGTTTTTAATGAGACATCTAATCTCCTTAAAATTGGACCCTAAGATGTGAAAATGGATGGATGGCGATCCATATTCTTCGTGCTATTGCTTTTTTTTTCTTTTTCAACAAATTCCCAACCCAATTCCTTCATCCTAATTTCCCAGCACACCCTAAAAACCTAGTCAATGTCAGATCCTTGGTTTCAGTACACCCTAAGAGCACAAATCCCTTGGTGTTACTTCAAAGACACCAAGACCAGTACACCCTAAGAGAGACAACGTCTTTCAAGTGCATTCCAAGTCACTATTCTATTTTTTTGTTACAAAGGACTCCTCCAGAAGAGCAAAAATATGGTGGGTTAAATAATGGTTGGTCCCAAGGTACTCTATTTCGGGCATTATTTATGATAGTGTTTCCGACTAAAAAAGGTGGTGAATCCCCGGTCTTTCTCTCTCTTTTTTTCGTTCTTTTTCTTTCCCTAATTCCTCTAATTCCTCTTTCCTTATCCTTCCTTATCTTTCCTTATCTTTATCTTTCTCTATCTTTATCCTTCTTTATCCTTCTTTATCTTTCTCTATTTTCTCTTCAGGTCATCCCACCTTAAGAAGAGTTTGCGGTTGTTTGTGAAGCCTACCTTGACAAAGAATAATGATGTTATCTATGCAACGTACAGTCCATGCTACACTACCAACACTACACTTTAAGATAAAAGACCAGGACACCCAAAAAGAGAGACACCCAGAAAGAGGACACCCAGAAAGAGAGACACCCAGAAAGAGGACACCAAGACACCCAGAAAGAAAGAGATAGACAAAAGACAATTCATGTGCCGCAGCGTGTGGGGAGAATAGGTTTTGTGGTGCGAACGGAAAGTAGTATACTTTCGTTAATAAAACTTTTCTCTTCTTTGGTCCCATTTGTAATAAGACTGTCCCATATCCAGTGGATACCAAGTCTGTATTATTTGCAGTTTTAAATGTCTTTCTTTCTTCCATGAAGTTTTGAAAGTAGTCCAAGCGATTTACCACATGTACTGCGCTCCCTGGGTCCCATACAAAGTCCACAGTTTGTGGTAAGTACAGATTGTTCTGGTCAATTGTTACATAGTCCTCTTTCTTCGGGTCGCATTAAAAATCCATGTAGTGTCCAGCTTCACCACAACGGAAGCATTTCCCAGTTCCACGGTATCTCTTATAAGGTCCATTCTTGAAGGTTCTTCTCTGGTCCATTCTTGAAGGTTCTTCTCTGGTCCATTCTTGAAGGGTCTTCTCTGGTCCATTCTTGAAGGTTCTTCTCTGGTCCATTCTTGAAGGGTCTTCTCTGGTCCATTCTTGAAGGGTCTTCTCTGGTCCATTCTTTGAAATATCATCACCTAAACCTATATCATATATCTATTATATATTAGATTGAGATATCATCTATATAGTATCTTATAACTACAGTATTTATATATTGGTCTATATCTTAGTGTATATTACTTATTCTTTTATTACATGTTAACCCAGGATATTATCTCATCTTACTATACTATACTTGAATTTCACAAAGGTCAAAATAAAGTAGCTCAACGGGCCATGGTCGATGAGTTATACACGTTTAAATCATGATACTGAGGCTAGCTTATCATTTGGGAAGAAATCATGACTTTTTTGGGAAAAACATATTCTTTTTTGGGAAAAACATATTCTTTTTTGGGAAAAACATCCTTCCTTTTCGGGAAAAACATCCTTCCTTTTCGGGAAAACATCCTTCCTTTTCGGGAAAAACATATTCTTTTTTGGGAAAAACATATTCTTTTTTGGGAAAAACATCCTTCCTTTTCGGGAAAAACATCCTTCCTTTTCGGGAAAACATCCTTCCTTTTCGGGAAAAACATATTCTTTTTTGGGAAAAACATATTCTTTTTTGGGAAAAACATCCTTCCTTTTCGGGAAAAACATCCTTCCTTTTCGGGAAAACATCCTTCCTTTTCGGGAAAAACATATTCTTTTTTGGGAAAAACATATTCTTTTTTGGGAAAAACATCCTTCCTTTTCGGGAAAAACATCCTTCCTTTTCGGGAAAACATCCTTCCTTTTCGGGAAAAACATATTCTTTTTTGGGAAAAACATATTCTTTTTTGGGAAAAACATCCTTCCTTTTCGGGAAAAACATCCTTCCTTTTCGGGAAAACATCCTTCCTTTTCGGGAAAAACATATTCTTTTTTGGGAAAAACATATTCTTTTTTGGGAAAAACATCCTTCCTTTTCGGGAAAAACATCCTTCCTTTTCGGGAAAACATCCTTCCTTTTCGGGAAAAACATATTCTTTTTTGGGAAAAACATATTCTTTTTTGGGAAAAACATCCTTCCTTTTCGGGAAAAACATCCTTCCTTTTCGGGAAAACATCCTTCCTTTTCGGGAAAAACATATTCTTTTTTGGGAAAAACATCCTTCCTTTTCGGGAAAAACATCCTTCCTTTTCGGGAAATTACTATTAAATAGTATTATTTAAATCGTTATTATTAGACCCATCAGATACTTTCGCTCGCTGATGTCGACATCCCATCGAAACTAACCTTTTTACTCTTTCTTATACGGCATCTTCCAATTCTGAATAATTAACTTCTGTACTAAATAGACCAGTACATCCTAAGATATACAACTGCCGACGGTGTTTAACTAAGATGTCATTAACCGTTTTCACCAACCCGGCGTAAAATATCGAAATAGATATCGTACAAAAAATCACCGCAATTTTATTTCTTAGGGTGTACTTTGGATACAGTCATTGTTGAACATATGAGACTCGCACGTCTCATATGTACAGCATACTGAAACTCCACAAGAGGGGAATGTACTCCGAAGTTTAGAATGCGGCGTATACAGATGAAACACGGAGGTAAGTGCCACTGTTGGGTAAAAAGCCAACAAGTGGAGGATCTGGAACCAAGGAATGATCTCTGATTATATCCCCTCACGCATAGTCGGTCACGAAGGAGACTTACGGGAAACCTTTGATAAGTATCTATTGTGTATATATAGACGTAGAACTGACTACTGAGTACTACCAGTGTCTTTTTTTTGTAGACGACAAGGGAACTTTTCGTCCAATATAGGACATTTGAAGTCTAATGGACAAACGATTCCTTTAACTATACCATAATAAATTTTTTATAGCTTCACTGTATATATTTATACTTTATATGCACATCGTCCTGTAATCAATTATAACCACCCTAATTAGTACTACTGACTACTACTACTACTACTGAGTACTACTGCTAATTAGTATTACTGACTACTACTACTACTCAGTGCTCAGTATTACTGACTACTTCTACTGACTACTGATAAACTCCGTAGAGGAGCTGTCAGCAGCCAATGACAGCCCTCTGATAAGATCACGCATGAGGGATTTAAGTCAGAGGGGAAGAGGAGTAGAGCAGTCGGATATAAGACAGTCATTTGGATATATAAGGTGGGAGGTTTTCCACCTTATTGAAAGAGATCATCAGATCAGTTTAGCTTGTGATAAGGAATAAGATTCCAAGATTATATAAAGGATTTCTAGACTAGAAAACAATAAATACAAGCAACAGAAATGACTACAGAAGTTCCCTACTTAAAAGCGTTATTGGAAGCCAATGAGACTCAAGTGCCAGATTATGACATAGACAAAAGATAGATAGACAAAAGACAGATATACAAAAGACAGATATACAAAAGACAGATATACAAAAGACAGATAGACAAAAGACAGATATACAAAAGACAGATAGACAAAAGACAGATATACAAAAGACAGATATACAAAAGACAGACACCCAAAATAAAGGCATATCCGGAAGAGGCTAAGATGACTCTGGTCGGATTCGGAAAAATTAGAGGTGGAAACGAGAGCTGGAACGAGAACTAGACCTTCAGTACATAAGCCACGCATAGACTGTGCGCGGCTAGGATATGCGCGGCTAGTATATGCGCGGTTGCTGCAAGGTAATGCTTGGAAAATGACTCGAGCCACTTTGCCACATTGTGTTGCGCCACGCACTTGTTCTTTGTTCTCCTGCACACCGCCCGGGCCATGCCCCATGCCCCATGCCCCACGTTCTAGAACTCGTCTCCCAGGAGAATTCTCGATTAGTCAAAAGTGAAATTAAAGATCTGAATTATGGGAAATGAATAGGAATTATGGGATTTGAATGTGGAGCTAATCTGGAATTATGGGAATTGGACAGAAATTGGACAGAATTGGACAGGAATTAACTGGAATAAATCGGGAATTAGTCAGGAATCAGTCAGGAATTAGTCAGGAATTAGTCAGGAATTAGTCAGGAATTAGTCAGGTAATAAATCGGGAATGAACAGAATTAATCTCAAAATAACTGGAATGAACAGAATTAATTTGGAATTATGGGAATTGAACAGAATTAGACAAAAGCTAGACAAAAACTAGACAGGAATTAGACAGAGATTGGACAGGAATAATCTGGAGTAAATCGGAAATTAACTGGAGTAAATCTGGATTAAATCTGGATTAAATCGGGAATTAATCTGGAATTAGATTGGGATTAAACTGGAATAACTAGAATTAAACTGAAATTAGACAGAAATAGACAGGATTAGACAGAAATTAGACAGAAATAGACAGAATTAGACAGAATTAGACAGAATTAGACAGAATTAGACAGAATTAGACAGAATTAGACAGAAATAAAAAACTATGGTCATTTAAAGTAGACACAGTCTTCCTGAGAATGTAGCCTTTGTTCCTAGAAAAAGTGTTCCATTCATTGACCCTGTTAACAATACCATTTCTCCTATAAACCCCAAAAAAAAAAAATACGGTATTACAGAGACCCTTCTACTAAATCACTGTACACTACTAAATCACTATCCACTACTAAATTATTGTGTACTACACTACTGTATTTTCTGGTGTCTTTTCTGTTTTTGGTGTCTGTTTCTGGTGTCTATTTCTGGATTTAATGTTTGGTGGTGCGCTTAGTGGTGCGCTTAGTGGCGCGCTTGGTGCGGTGCGGTTTCCTAGTATAAATACTCACCTGTGTCATTCTACTCTCTGACACCACACTCAAACACAATGGGAGAACAAGGCCCAGAATAGCAGAGAATGGCGGGAAAAGTTCCAGGCGTGAATTAAGCCTCATATCCCTTAGAGGCCTTGGGCCCGGAGACAATGGGCATGTGAAGCCAAGGAGGCTGAGCCTATGTGGTTTTCTCAACCCGAACAATGGCGTGCATTTGCCCGCCAAGAGGCTGAACCCCATCTTTTGACGACACCTTGCATATCCCCTGCCCCCTAAGCTTGGCTATGGCTGCCGCATGGCTGCCGCATGGCTGCCGGGGGTCCCGGGCAGGAGTTGATATAAAAAGGGGGCTCAATTCCCTGGGGTTTTTTTTTTGAAGGACTTTCATTATCAACCATGAAATCATTCGCTTTTCTCTATGCCTCGCTTGTGGCCTCCACAGCTTGGGCAGCAGATCCGGCAGCAGATCCGGCAGCAGACCTGGAATCTCGGTATGCTTTCTACGTCAAGGTGGAAGGCAAAACAGAGCTTCTTTCTTCCACTCGTTTCACCAACGGCGCTAAGGATACGACCTACTTGGCCTATGACGTCAAGTCCCCTACACCGGTGACGTTTGACTTTGATGGTGAATTTGCAACCACTGACCAATCCTCCCCCGACCAATCCTCCACCCCCAGAACTGTTGGTTTGACCCAAGGCTTGCTTTCTTTGGGAGCCCTGGTGGACAAACTCTCCATCGAATTGGACAACAATGGCATGGTGGTGCATCCTGCCTTCCAGTCGTGTAAAGTCTTCAATGAACAAGGTCGTGGGATCGTTAGTGGTAACACTGACATCCCCACCGAAGACTGTAAAAAGGTGGAGCTTTATCTTAAGACTGATGACGAGACTACCGAGGACAAACTCGAGAAAAGGGAGACTCTGCCAAATGAACAAACGGGTTCTTCCAATGAAGCAGAGACTCTGCAAAATGAAAAACAGCCCCCAATGGAAGTAGACGCTTCAGAGGATCCTTCTCATCAACAGTCTTCTTCGAATGACTCGACGGACCCTTCAGACGGTGAGGAATCTTGTGATGAAGAAGACGATGAGGAAGACAATGAGGAAGAAGACGATGAAATGAAACCTCAGGAAAATGGAGACGAATCAACGAGCAATACCGCAGGAGAAGATGAAGACTATAATCTCATTGTCAAGTTCAAAAACAACGGCAAAAAGGTTGCACTTATGGCTGGGTTGTGGAAAAATCTGGCAGACTTCAGCATGTTAATCCACGGATCGGTCTCTGCAGACCCAGTGGAGTTCTCCTACAAGAAACCTCACGTCTCCACCAAGAGCACCCTTACACCAGGAGATGTTGGTATTGTCGATGGTGTATTGGGCGTTGGTGTATTGAAGGTTGGAGGAGAGGAAAAAGAGCAAAAGCAAAAGCAAGAGCCTCGCCTCGACTTTGACGACAACGGTAAGGTGATCACTGGTTCTCCTCAATCGTGCGAGATCGGGGGCCAAATTAGTGGTATCTTCTTCTCCAAATCACCTGAAGACACCAAGAACTGCGTTGATGTGGAGCTTTACCTTGAGCCTAAAAAAGGTAAGGCTGGGGATAAACAACAGGACGAAGAGGCCATGAACAATGTCTCTGACGAGACAAAGGAGAATGGACTCGAGGCCGGAAAGGAAAATGGACTTGGCGACAAAAAGGAGATTCTGCCAGACAGCGAGTCTTCAAGAGATGACATGGAAGCTCAATCTCCAGGTTCAGAATCCGCAACTCAACCAAATGAAGATGGAGAAGAAGAACCAACGAGCAATCTGGATGTGAGAGATGATTATGTTTTGTATGCCAAGTACAAAGACGACGACAGACCGCATCCATTCAGGCAGAAGTATTTTGATTCGGATGATGCCAGTTATTTGGCCGACGGAAGCATCACTGGAGACCCAGTGCAGTTCACCTACAAGAAACCTTTCGCCAGCACCGACAAGACCTCCAGACCAGGAGATGTTGGTATTGTCAATGGTATTTTGCTGTTTGGTAAAAATCTCGAGAAGACTGCCCTCAATTTGGACGACAACGGTAAGGTGATGATCTCTGGTTCTTATCAATCGTGCAAGCTCGAATATTACCCAGTTCGTGTTATCGTTTTCTCCAAAACAAGTGTTAATACCCACGACTGTGTTGATGTGGAACTTTCCCTTTTGCCTAATCAAGAGAAGGATGAAACTAAGCAACAGGACGAAGATGACAAGGAAACTCAGCCAAATGAAGATGGTGAAGATGAAGATGAAGATGAAGATGAAGGTGAAGGTAAAGGTGAGCAAAAGAAGGAGGAAGACAACTCTCCTATGGGGCTCTACATTTCATTCAAAGGCAGACTTCAGGAAGTCTGGGCTACTCCTGATAACAACCCCGACTCTGGCTTCTTAATCCACGACAAGAAACCTTCCCCACCTATGCCTATCACCTTTAAGAATCACGAGGTTGTGGCTCAAGTGGATTCCTCCGAAAAGGTTATTGGTGTCCAAGATGGCGTGCTCATGTACGGTCCTGAGGTTAGCGGACATCAGTTCTACTTGAATGATGCGAATCAGGTGATCAGTGGAAAATATCAATCGTGTGAAATCCCAAGTATTCAATCTCGTGGAATCATTTTTGAGAAAACTTCCCTTCCCGTCACCGACTGTGTTGACGTGGTGCTCTACATTACGCGTCTGGGAAAAACTGCTGACAAGACTGAAGATGAGCAGAAGGAAGATGATGATTCCCTTGCGGAGGTGGACGTTCCAGGTCCAGATTCAGAAACTTTAACTCAACCAAATGAGGATGGAGATGGTGGTGAGCAGAGGAGAGATGATGGATCTCCTATGGAGTTAAAACTTCAATCTCCAGGTTCAAAAACCGCAACTCAACCAAATGAAGAAAGTGATGGTGATCGGTCCCCTCGTGACGCAGACAAGCCAATGAATGGCGAAGAGATGCTTTCTGATACTGGGATGACCAATAAGAAGGAAGTTCAAGACGAAAAGACTGCTGAAGACGAAGAAAATGGTGAATTCGAAAAACCCGCTGGTCAAGACGAAAAACCCGCTGGTCAAGACGAAACTGCTGGTGAAGAGGAAAAACCCGCTGGTGAAGATGAGACCTCTACACCAAGTGAAGAAGAAAACGATGACATCGAGAAGTTATACATGTTCTTTGTCAACAGGGAAGAACCCCTCTATGGAGTGGCGCTCGGAACAGAAAATAACCAAGGGCTTTCTCACGGACTTGGCCCCAGACAACCCGAGAAGGTTTATCTTAGAGAAGGCAATCACGTGGTGACCAAGATGTTGGACAATGTCGGTTTCTACTATAGCGTATTTGCCAGTGGAAAAGATGTCCCTCGGGAAGAAATCCAACTTGATTCGGAGAACAGGCTTAAGGGCGAGTTTTACTCGTGCACCAACTACGATGCTGACAATCACGTGGCTGCACGTACGATTTTCAAGGAGCCCAACCTGGAGTGCTGTACCAAGGTGGAAATCTTCCTCTTGCCTTATAAGGAGGTTCCTATATCCAGGGATAAAACGACATTTATTCCTAAGGAGGAGAAGACAAAGACAGGAAAGTAGGAGAGTTTTTTTTTTTTCCAATGGACGAGTCTGGGGCTAGTACTAGTTTCTGACTGTGCAGTGTACTTGAGATATTGAAAAGTCTGGTACTTTCAAATAACTATACATGTCCTTTTTTTCAAGATGTAGATTTCCACACGAAAACATTTCGGCAGTGAAACAGTCTAAAAAGACCCAGGTGAAGCACGAAAAAGACCCCCAACACCTTAATGATGTGGAAAAAGAAAAACACAAGCTGAGCACCCAAATTGACGGGCTCCTGCAAGTCCTTGACAAACATATCGGCAATGTGATCTTCACATCCCAGTGGCCGTACCGTATCTTGATATGCTCCATCGGGTCGAGTTCCACATTAAGAAAGATTCGCTGTTTGTTGTGGGAGAACCCATCGATGCCAAACTCATTATCCTGTCAACAGCACGATGGTCGTTGAACAAGTCCGGGCCAGTCTTGGCATCTTCGTCATTCAAATTGGGTTTTTTGGTACCGCATAAAACATTAATTTTGGTTGGAGAAGATTTTTTGGAGGAGGCCTTCTCCAAAAAATCCCAAAAAATCTTCTGGCACATTCTTGTTTTCTGCCCGCAACGAGAGAACAATCTTCTCGAGCGACTGCAACTTGGCCACCATATTGAACGCCGTCTTGAGCCCCACTCCAGGTATACCCTTGGTATAGTCACATCCAGACAAAATGGCCACGAGCCTCCACTGGGCGCTGGTGTACTTATCGAGACCCAACTTGCTCACCTTGTGCAATTTGGCCGTGTTGATTTCAATGCATTTGCCAGAGCTTACGTTCTCCACTAAGGGAAACCCCCGTTTTAATCAGTGGATAATTATTCCATCAAGAGCTGTTTACCGGTGCAGATTCATCCTCGGGTTCCCGATCAGCTCAAGAATTGACCAATGAAATAGTCTCTAATGGTCTGAATCTAGTCAAGTCTGTGGTCTTGTTACGGATTGAAAGTAATTTATACTTTATAGTAAAAGGGGAAGGTAATTAATTAATAAGAGGTTTAAGGTTGTGCTGCACGATGGTACTATATGCCAGATCCTGCATATTGGCACTAAGAAAGACGTAGTGTTTCTAGCCATCCACTGGGCAAAACAAGCTAAAATTAAGGTTAATACATGACAACGTGTGAATGTATTGATGATCTAAATTATAGGTTGCTGCCATTGCTAGAACCTTGAAAACATACCCCAAGCCGACCTGCAGGTAAGTAGTGTCCTGCAGGTAACCCGCATGGGTGCATAACATTACAACACGAAAAGATCCCACCCATCACTTGGACGCAGATATCAGTCTTCTACTTTGATAATAAACAGGTGAGAGTCTAAATTTTGTATAGTAGCACCACTTGGCTTAGATGTAGTGGGAAATCACTCGTTGAACTTAGCATGACAAGATGAACAGCATACCTATTATTAATAGGTACTTGGCTGCAGATTGTCTATTTCCTTTCGTGCATCTATTTCGATATTACTAAAGATAATAACTATATAATATAAATGAATATATCTTAAATTAATCTAGTTTTTAATACTTTCAACATATTAATATATCGCAATAAGTTTGACTCCTTATCTTAATTATTAACTGATTCCGAGGTTTAAATATTTTGATAAAATTATATTCTAATTCCCCAAAGTTATTTAAGTGCTGTACCAGTTTAAAAAAAAAAAAATAAAGGCTATACTAAAATATATTCCGCAGAAAACCAGCTATCTGCAAACCAGATTTGTCTGTCACAACTACACACACCTCTTTAGAAATTATTGCTACAATTACCTATTGAGTCATATATAAACTTAAATTAAGTTAAACATACACTTGGACATGTATAAATCCAACAACATTAGATAGTCTATCAGATGAAGCTTTAGATATGATATTATTAAGTTTAAAATATCTGGTAAATTTAAATTTACTCCGTAGTTATAAGGTAAAATTAAATAGAGGTAACTTAACTTATCTAAGCAGCTAAACCGTAAATTAAAGGTATCCGAAGGAGTAGTAAGAAGTAAAATCTTTACTACATCTATAGATGTTCTATTCTACATATTTATTTATAAGGTATAAAATAGATAATAAAAATAAAAATAATTCTCTATGATAAATAGTGAATAAAAAAATTAGGAATTACAATACTCTATTATTAATATAATTTATAGATTATATTTAATGAAAAAAAAAATTATGTTTATGGGGCTTGTCTTTGACCATTTTGTATTGGAAATTAGGACCCATGAGTCAACATTGTGGAATCCCAGAAAAAGGTCAATTCTATGAATAATTCTATAATCTATACTTGGCTACATCTAGTAGATGCAGTACTGGACTTACAGTAGTATACAACGATAGGATTTCAAGTGCCCGATTTCCTGGGACTAGTTTTTGTCCCAATTTAAACGGAGAATGAATATACAGCTAATAATGGCATATAAGTTAAAAAAACCTTGATAGTAATATATTAATTTATTATGATATCTATCATATAAAATAAAACCATGAGCTAAAGATAATATTAAACTACCTGATATACCAGTTAATGAGCTATAATAAATAAAAGAGGTACAAGGTAATATAATAGCTACAACAACATTCTTATTGGTATGTTTCTTTATCTTTTTACCATTTATTTCGGAAGGCTTATTCGTGCTGGTTTATTTCTATTTCTATTTATTATTGAACTTTGAATTCTCCACCAAGGTGGATAATGTTATTTTAAATTTCTTTTCGCGCATTCTGCGCAGTATATATTTACTTAATTCTATTTAAACTTTCCTTCTTACTATGCCCTGCGGGAGGAGTAATGTCATAGAAAGGATCGGATAGAATATCAATAGATAAAGAATATAAATAAGTGGAAGTAATATGATTTACCAGAAATAAAATAATAAGTAGGAGATAATTTATCTATATTATATCTGTACTGCTACACTATAATACCGTATTATGCCTCTATACTATGAATGTGTAGTTTATTTTTCATGGCACGTTTCAATGTTTATACATTTCATGGAAAGCGCACTTCTTAGAGAAAATGTGCAACTGATCTTTATTTTATATGCAAAAAAGTAAGGACTTTCATAACTACAAATATCAATACTTCACGTTGATAAATTCTAGACTACGTTTAAATACTACTTTTTTTCAATCGTACAACTGGCCAGGTAATAAGATAAGTAGTGGGGATATGAATATGTATATAAGGTATAAATCATATAAATAACTTTAAGACCAATAGATATAAGTTATATAAGGGAAAAATCAAATGATCAATATATAAAATCTATAAGTCGAAAATATCTACTTTAGGAATTTATTATTGATACTAACTACCCATATTCATAGATAAGTTCTAATTTTTCTCCAGACCTGCTAAGTCTCGATATTAGGATTCACATTCACTCGGTACTGCATACTGCTGCTCATAAATCATTTCCTATCAATCATATTCCTTGACATAATCGCACGGCAGAATTAGACTCTAGAAAACGTCCAAAAAAAAAAACGATCCATAAGAAACCCTTAAATAAAGCCCCAATGATTCGCCACTACAAAGGCTGTCTTTTCCGCCAAATCCGTGGTTAATTCATAGAGAAACTTGAATATATATATATATATATGTATGTATGTTCTATTCCTGCACATAGTGCATGGCGCACTCACCGCGACTTTAAACGTCTCAATCGTCTCAATCGTCTCAATTTCCAACCTGAAACTCCCAGGATGTCAGAGATCGAGGAGTTTGAAGCGTTTCTTGAACCCGATTTCGGACCCGTTCCATTTGCATCTTCTCTTCTCCAAGCCACAAACGTTTCGGAAGATGCCGAGCTCGATATTCAAACGGCTTTAAAGAAACTCCATTTTGACTCGGCAGAATGTGATAAACGTATTGAAACGCTTACGTCTGCTCACCACGAAGAGCTTCTCCAAAACGTGTTTCATGGTGAACTTGTGGATCGGGACCTTGAGCACGTGCTCGTGCCAGCCAATAAACGGCTTCAAAATACGTATAAGAGAATTGAGGATGAAGTGGTGGGACCTTATGAGGCCGCGGTGCGTATGAATGGGGCTTTTCTGAGAGTCCACCAAACTTTACAATTATTAAGAGGGTGTACGTTTTTTACATTATTTGTTCAACAGTTGAATGAGCAGATGGAAATTAGTGGGGGAGGAGATGGTGGTGTGGAGATGGATATGGAGGGGGATGGCGTGGTGAAGATGGCTCGTCTTTATAAGCAATTGTTACTGTTCTATCCTGCAGAAAAGGAAGACTCGTCACCGGAACAAAAAAATAAGAAAATCAGCACAGTTTCAGAAGCTAACCCGGTTACTCAAAATGATCATACGACTGATCAAAACAACTCTACGGATTATTCGGGTGGATTCGTGGAAATCCTTCGGCCCGTGCGCCTTGTGCAGGACTACCGGCCTCATCTCAACCAGAAAGTCACTCTTTTCTGTTCCCAATTATCCACAAAAATATCCCATGATTTGGGCCACCATAATTCATTTGTGGGCACTAATCAACAACTCCAGGCCAATTTGGCCGCGTTCCATCTTTTGCACCCAGCCGATTTTTTGATGCTTATGGAACTGGCCGCCATCGCCAAATCCATCCAGGTTTCGCTTACGGCTTTAACAAGGGCTCTTCAGTCGCCTCGGATCTTGGTCTCGACGTTTAAGGATGTGGCGCAGGCGCTGTCGACTTTTGTGGTGAAAATGGCCGATGTTTTGGCTGTGCAGGAGCTTTCGGACCAATCTCCAAGGACACTTTTGGAGATCTTGGAGCAATCGCTAGGCTCTCTGCTTGAAGATGTGTTTTATGAACGATTGGCTCATAAATTTAAGAAATCCTTGGCGGTGACGTTGGCCCGGGGCGGGCCGATTGCCCGGAACTTACGGTCACAATATGAGGCCATTTCAAATGCTGTGGAAACGACATTGACGGGGGCTGCCAGGGAACATTTCAAGGACTCCATTCGGATCATTCAGTCTTGATTTACTCTCATTTGAATTATATACTGCATCAATCACACGTTATATACAGGATATTGTTTTATATACAGGAAATACTTCTTGTATACAGTACGGGGTGACAGTGTAGTAGATTATAGTTTCACTGTACACTTTAAATTACTGTAGACTTTTACTGTAGACTTTACTGTAGACTTTACTGTATTTTCTTTGATTCTCAGAATTGGACGCTAACTATACAGCGATCTTGCTCTTCAAGCTGGTCAAAAACTCCCTGTAGCCTTGTTCAAACTGCGACTTGTCCTCCACCAAGCAGCTCAAAGCCCACAACCTCAAGGCCATCAAGTCTCTTTGTTGAGTCATTTCAATGGGCTCGTTGGATGAGCCGCCAATGATCACGTAGAAACTCTTCCACGTGACCGAGTCCTTGTGTTCCCTCACCTTGGCCACAATCTGCCTCACCTTATAGTTGAAGCTGGACTCCTCCTCGCTGAACTCGGGAAGCTCGGTTTTGCCCGTTGGAATGCTGTACAAGTTGTCCGTTCCAAATAAGTCCTGCACCAAGCCGGGCACCACGTCTCCAGAGACCCATAAGAAAAGCTCCGACCCATTGTCAATCAAGTACAACCCGTACGTCTGCCATGAAGCCTTGGTGTCGTTGATTGGCTCCGGCAACAAGATCTCGGAGCTGGTGATGGTTTCCTCCTCGCCCGTTTCCTCATTGATCTGGACGTATTCCTGTGGCATCCCACACTCATCTTCCATGTTGTGCAACGAGTACACCGTGGGGTAGATGGACTTGACCAAGTGAGCAAGCGGCAACGAGCCCAAGTTGTTCAACGCAATGGCCCGGTGGTCTGCAGGCACCCTTTGTTCTCTGAACCCCAAATGTTTGGTCAACGAGAAAATCAACAAGGGAAGCATTCTCAAGTTGGTCGACAACTGGAGCGGAGACGACCCAGTCACGTTTCCTGGCACGAGATCTTTCTTGTACACATTCAAGATATCCACAATGCTTTTGATCAAGTAATCACGGCCAGAGGCCAACGTACTGGACAACCCACGCTCGATGGCTCTGTGGGCAAAGTAATTGGTGATGGCCAACTGGTCGGCCGACGCATAAATGTCGTCCAACTTTGGCGACGTTGGGATGGCCAAGTTCATCACCCGGATTCTTCTCTCCCCGAAACACGTGGAATGTAGAACCGCGGCCTGGAAGAATACCACCGATTTGGGAATTGTCTCTTCGATACTGACTTCAATCACGTAACCTTGATCTCTTGGGAAAGTTGGGAACGAGCAAAGATCCGAGGATCTGTTGAAGAAGTTTCCAAAGAATCCACTCATTCTGAACCCGGCCGAACATCTGACTCTCAACACCGCTTCCAAAGCGATATCCATCGATAAGTGCTCGCTGATTTCTTTTGACAACTTGGTGACATCCTCGATTTTCGTACAAA
Organism: Metschnikowia mauinuiana; assembly: GCA_002374555.1. NCBI lineage: Eukaryota > Fungi > Ascomycota > Pichiomycetes > Serinales > Metschnikowiaceae > Metschnikowia > Metschnikowia mauinuiana. The sequence continues at coordinate 16,815 of NKZY01000892.1, read as the reverse complement.
TCCACGAGGGGTAGAAATGCGTTTGACCGGCAGTGAATCTGGGCAAGTTAGACAACGTGGCCACATCCTGGTACTTGGAACCTGTCAAGAACAAGTCGATGGTGACTTGTGCCGAGTTGCACTCCACAGCAAACGATTTGTAGAACGAGTTGGCTGCTGTCAACAATGCCTGGGACTCCTTTGGCTTTCCAGAGTGTGCAGCCTCGTCTCTCACTGCCAATTTTCCTTCTCCAACATTAGGCAAGCTCGACGAGAACACCACCAATTTTCCTCCAATGCTGGAGATCAATTTGTGGCCTGCTCTCAAAGCGGGGCCCAAAGCGAAACTCTTGCTAGCAGTTCCTTCAAAGTAAGAGGGGAACTCAAATAACAACTTCTCAATGGACTTTCTGTTCTCGTCCAAGTTGATCAATAATCCCTCTGGAGAAGGCAAGAAAGGCTCGTCAATGTCCGACACCACCAACATGTCTGGAGCATCCACCAAGCCCTCTTTGAATCTAAAGTAGTACAACGATGAGTCCACACCGATGATCAGTATTCTTGCGGTCTTATTTCTGTTTGGAATTCTGTCCAAACTCTCCAAAATCGTTCTTGACACCGTGGAGGTCATGCCGGAGTTAATTGCGTCTGCCGACACGTCAATGATGAAGGTATAAACGATGGGCTGGGGAGTTCTGGCCATGTACTCTTTTGGAGCCACGAATTCCACCACCGAATGATTCAACTCCACACGGTCGTACCTGTTGGTGGCTCTTTGGGTCACGTCATCATAATCAAAGGCAGCTGGAATGTCATTCTGCAAGCCACAAAAGTTACACCTCCACTTTTTGTAGCTGTCGGTCAATGTAATAAAAGGGTTTATGTACCCACGGCAACGACGACATCTGGAGATGGTGGTGTCTCTGGTAACGGGGATTTGTTCGTCGGCGTCGTGCAAGTCGTTGTAGGGTCTAACCACCAAAGCCAATGGCAACTTGGACTTCTTCAAAAGAGATCCTGTGGTTGGAATCACATTCAATGTTGATCTAAAGTAGTCGGGGTTGGCGTTGCTTCCCTCTGCTGACGGAATAAGCTGGGCGGTGCTTGGCAAGATGATTGGCGGAGGAGGTAAAGCCAAGTCACTGATGGAGGGGGGTAATTCCTTCGATAAGTCCGTGGTATACAACTCATTCAAATGCAACGACTGTCCGCCGTCCATCTGGTATCCCGAAGGGGTCTGAGGGGTCATGCCTGCGTTGTAGTCGCCGTATTGTGCTGGGGCTGCACCTTGTTGGCCAAAGCTAGGAGTAACAGGGGCTGGTTGTTGATACTGGCCGGCTTGTTGTCCGTACTGACTGTAACCTGCAGCAGGAGCACCGTATTGGGGTTGGTAGCCACCGTTGGCGGGAGGAACACCGTTGGCCATGCCTGTTGGATCGACTGGAGCAGCGGCCTGGTTGAGGTTCATGTTGTTGAAGTTTTGATGCAACTGGTCTGCGCCATAACCTTGGTTATACTGAGCCGCCGCCGGAGGCTGCGGAGTGGCGGCGTATTGCGGTTGTGGGTAAGCTCTTCTTTTGGACATGAGAGGCTAAGTGTTGATAGCTTGGACGACTTATGCGGTGTCAAATTCCTGTGCGCGCCAGATGCACTGGTTTCGCTAACTCGTTCCTGTACACGCACCAACCCAGCCTATATGCAGGTGGTACCACCTCACTTGTTTCGTACCTTTTTTCTCAGCCTCTGCGTAAAGTAAGAGTTGTATTGAGGATTATACCATGGATTTCTTTGAGAGGTCAAACATCGGCTCATCTTCATTTATGACTTGGGATCTGCAACATTTGGAGGATTTCCTTTGGAGATTTAATCTTTAGAGATTTAAGCTTTGGAGATTTAAGCTTTGGAGGATTGAGCTTTGGAGCTTCTTAGACTTTTGAAGATGTTGTAAATTTAGGGACTTTAAAAAACCCTGGATTATCAGTCAACCAGATTGTTTGATCCTTATTAATATGAAGGCTCTTGTGGATCAGAGATACTCCTATGAATCTAACATTAATATGGCTTGTATTGGGTGAAGGGCTTTCTGTCGGAAAGAATGTTATACCTGTTTCCAAAGTATTTGCAAAAGCAGCATCATGGTCTAGTCGAGAAAAAGCTTAGGAAAAAAAAGGATAAAAAATAATGGCAGATATGGGCGGGGGGCTGTCTTTATATATTGCGGGTTTCAAGGGGCTGCAATTATTTACGAGGCTGCAAAAGTCGCAAAAATTGCAAAAATCGCGCATGGGTATATAAATAAGGGGCCTCCCCCCAGGTCGCAGAAAAAAATATACTTTTTATAAGCAAGCAAAAACGCTACGTTGATGTGATTTTCTAGTGGTCCAATTTAAAGTCAGATAAAAAAAAATTACATTTCCATGCTTCCTGGTCCATGAGTCTGAGTCGGGGCTAGTGTTGTGGATCAGTTCATTTAAGCGCTAGACGATGAGACTTTTGCTTCTTAAATATCCTGTTAGAAATGAAGTTCTCATTTTCTTGCATGATTAGTGGCTCTGGCTTTGAAGGTTTTACTGGTTTGTTCTGTCCTGGAGATAGAGTCCGAATTATACTTCAAATTCTTATTTTCGGATCATAGAGCGTTAAAGGTTGGTTGGATTTGTTCAAAATACCCGAATGGTTTGAGCGTCAGAATCGATGTGTTCATGTGAAGAGTCAATGGAGATGTGAAGGGTCAATGAGGATGTGAAGGGTCAATGGAGGTTGGGAAGAACTTGAATGTTTGGAAAGAGAATTTGTCACACTGGCCCATTGTTTCTGACTATATGTGCTTCTGTTTGATCGCTTAGAAAAGTTCAGTTTCGAGCATTGTTTTTGACAGAATCTGCAGTTACCAGTGAAATCTCAACTTCAAGCTGACAATTCCAGTGATGTATCAATTACTGATGAGGACTCCACCAGTGACTCAACTTCTGATGAATACTCTACCAGTGACTCAACTTCCAGTGAATCAACTTCCAGCGAAGAACTGCCCAGTGAAGATTCGTACAGTGAAGAGTTTCCCAGTGAAGAATATACCAGTGAAGAATTGCCCAGCGATGAATATACCAGAGATTCAAATTCTGAAGAACTTTCCAGTGATCCTTTCACCAGCGAAGAATACATCAGTGAATCAACATCGGGTGAAGACTTTGCCAGAGTTGTTTCAAACCCTCCGGTGAGTGTTCCAGCTTCAGTGAGTGTTTCTGACGCAGATGTCTCATAGAAAGAAGATGAAATGGTGGTGTCTGGAGATTCCCGCCGCTGCAAATGCCTTGTGAAAATGTGTCCCGTTTCAACTAAGATTTTTGCAGCAATGGAAGTAATCGGTTCCAGATGAAGACCTTCGTTGTTGTGATTCATTCCTTCATAACCACCATACCTTTTCCAGAGCTTCTCATTGGATACAAAGATCCATTCGGGAAGTTCATCAATGCGGTGGTGAGAAGATGGATCTTCGTCAAATACAAAGAGCTCATCTTCCCTAGACTCGGAACAGGTGTACGGGTTCACAAAGCCTGGGCCAGCAACCACGCTTTCACTAGACTCGGGGGTCTTGTCAAGCGAAATTTTTACATCGTCATGAAGGGAAATCAAGCTATAATGGCTTGACATTGTAAAGGAATGAGTGGTGTTAACCTTTGTGGTTCGCAACACATGCATCCGCCTCAAAAGTGTCAGAACCCGAGAAAAATAATCAGAGCAACGATATATACGTTTAGAAATTTTTTGAAGTAAGCATTTATTAGAGGTTGGGGTGGGGAAGTATGAAACTAGGGGGTAAATCCCTAGTCCTGTGATATTACAGTCTAGTAGGAAATGACTAATTTATGTAGTAGTACTTCCCATATTTCTTGTTTCTGTTGCTATTGCCAAAGTTAAATTTTTCAACAGGCGGTTGCATAGTGTAGTGGTTATCACTTTTGGTTCTGATCCAAACAACCCCGGTTCGAATCCGGGTGTGACCTCTTATTTTTTCTCACATCTCAAGTTTCTTTGGGTTTTTTTTTTCACGCAAATAGATTTATCTGAATTTGTCAAGATTTCTCCCTTGATTTTGATATTATTTTTCTATTCAACTGGCCTTGGCCTTGTTAAAAATTAATCAGTACCTTTTCAGATCCCTAGAGGACGAGCCCGCGGCGGGTAACGGGCGGGTTGTGCAGTACGTCTTCGCGCACTTGGGTATAAAAGGCCTGCGAATCCCCAAGCGTTTTGGACAGCAAAATTTTTGGCCGCAGTGGAACCTGTGCGGTACTTCTTCGCACGCGCTTATAATTCTCAAATAAGTCAACTTGGAAGAAGATGATGATACTAAGTTTCTTCTTTCCCAGTCTGATTCGACTATGACGACAGGGTTGAAATACGACCTCGCTGTTTTACAGTTACCTTAGCCGGTAGCCGCAGTGGGGGCTTATACTTGCCAGTATTGAGCGGAACTGATTCGCCAAGTATTGACTTGTTTGATAATTGCAAGCATGTGTGAAGGAGCACCTACTCCGGAGCCCGGGCGCGTCCCTTGACAAGTCAACCTACATGTCAACTGACAAGACAAAGGTGTGTTTGGAGTTGTCTTCAAGTGATGAAAGATCCTGAACATTCGCAGTTTCCTCGGTAGCATACATTGAACCCAATTCTCGTATGCCAGTGACCGCCGTATGACCTTCCATGGATGTCTGATGAATTCAAAAACACACCTGTTTAGTCAGTACTAGAACTCTAGAATCTCCCTAGAATCAGTAATAAAGTGTGGTACCATACTCAGTATAGTACCACTTCCATAGTCTCTACTGAACTACTCCACTACTCACTACTTCACTTACTACTACTACTTACTACTACTACTTACTACTACTACTTACTACTACTAGTTACTACTACTGTACTGTACTGTGTAAGCGAGTCTATGAAACAGTGTTCGGAGCATCAACGCTTCCGCTTGTAACTTCTATTGTTATAAATATGGTGATGATCTATTGATAGATTGGTGATGTTATAGTGATAGAGGTTGTTAGAGGTATGGCTCCATCTTCACACCACTACTCCAAGTCTCCAATACTGAAGCCTGAGAGGTTGGTGAAGAGTAATAATCAGTACTTATAAAACACCACAAGATACTACAAGAACCCTACTACTCCAAGATACTCCAAGATATTTCTTTAAAATCAGAGTTTAGGGTGGAACATTAAAGTCTGGTTGTTGCACTCACGGACCCTCGTCTTGGTTTCCTCAGTAGACGCAGACTCCAGGGAGAATCCACTGGTCAATCCACTGGTCAATCCACTGGTCAATGAACAGAGTGACCTCAATCACGCCGTCTGACAGTCTATGGGGTCTGGAAAGGAGTGGTTTCAAGACGACAAGAGGGAAGCGAGTATAAGCTGAAAGAGATATATGGGTTGGTTTCTTCCGCTTCTTAGCTTCTGTTTCTCAGCTTCTGTTTCTCAGCTTCTGTTTCACCAGTTACCAGCGACCGCATCAGACTCGAACTGACATGTCTTATAGTGACATCATAAGGCTTTACTTTAGGCTACCCATGCTTATCTGAGTCGATATGATTCGGGTTAAACGTGAGCGCCTGGCGACTCTTGCACTTCGGCATGGGCATGGAATGAACATGCAGGTTGTCCAGATAAGAACATCTTTGACATGGTTACGGAAGGACAACAGGAGAGGTGTGTTGTCGTGACGACACACTTGGGCTTTTTGTGCTTTTTGTGCTTTTTGTGCTTTTTGTGCTTTTTGTGCTTTTTGTGCTTTTTGTGCTTTTTGTGACTACGGGCTCTTTGGCTGAGGGAGTTATATAAGAGGCAACTCCGTCGCCTTCTTTGTCAATGTAATAACAGATCTTCAGTTTGGGATAAGTAGAGCAAATCACTACTCGTGGTACTAAATTATTAGACAAACTAAGAATATTTAATATACATAACCCAACCCAACACCGTCTCCTTACTTAAGAGAGTTAGAGAGTTATTGGAGATCAATGAGACCACTGTGCTGGACTACGAAACTGGGTACGAAAATGCTCAAAAGTTATGGAGGTGGTGCGTACTGCACAGAGGACGAGCACATGGGTAGGACGAGTTCAGGTGAAAACTTGGGCGATGGATTTTGGTAATAAAAGTAAAAAAAAGATGTAGTGTGAAGTTCAGACACTGGAAATTCTAAGAAGACCTTTTACTTAAATTTCCATGATGTTTTCGATTTTTGCTGGCTCTTCGAATCCTTCTTACTTTATTCTCAAAGTGCGCAGTTTATAGTAATGTGCGAACATAGTCGAGGATTCAGTTAAACCCCAAATTCACCCCAAATTCACCCCAAATTCACCTCAAAATCCAAATCCATATTAAGCCCAGAATTCAATCCAAAAACAAATCTATTAAAAAAGATGAACAAAAAATAGAATTAATCGGAAGTCCCAGGAAAACAAATCAAGGGAAGACCATTCAAATTGGAAAGTTCAATTGACTTGGCTTGTTTTTTTGAGCTCTCTCTTTTTCGCACCCACCGCTATATGCACTACACAATCCACCCCAATCCATACCACCATACCAATCCAAATTACTCCATATTACTCCATTATATAGTCACACTACAAATCTATATCTTCAAATGTATTAATTAGAAATAACACTAAAATATTAGTCTATCTGAGATACCTATTCGAAAGGGCAGCACAAGGCCTTGGCCCTAGACTAAAGGTCACGTGGCTTTAATAGGTGTGGCCAAAGCTGGACCTGCCTTGAACTCTGTCTGCTTAAGCAATGACACAGGCTGGAGACCATCCGTACTTGGTCTTGAGAGTCCAGAAGTTGTCCTTTGGAGCAGAAGAGGATTTGTTGGAGGATTGTTGAGGAGCAGCCATTATGATTGATTAGATGAAGAAAAAAGACTAGGAAGGATTTGGGGCCTTCTTAAATACTTCATTTTTTTAATTTTTCATTTTTCATCTTTCCATGTACTTCGATGCAGGTTTGGCCGTTATACGTCCAAAGATGATTTTAAAGATGGTTTTCATGCGGGTGAGGTTTTAGACCCTTGCCTATTTGGGCGAGCACAATGGCCCGTGGCCCCCACGGCCAAAACACACGTTCATGCACCGCATTAAAGATTTCGCCTTTATTCCCAAGATAAGTCTTTTAGCCGTTTTTATTAAAATTGTGGAAGCCCTTGACTCAGATTCTCCAGATCAGCCAGAAAGTGTATACACCTGGAATGTGCTAGGCCATTGATTGGGATCAGGGGCTTCATAATCTTAATGTCTTCAGAGAAATCTCTAAGCCATGTTCCAAAAATAAATACTCAATGAGTTTTAGAGAGATCTTTCCGGTAGTCAAAATGACTGTTCAATGGATTAGAGGTCTACTGGGCTTGACATTAGTACTAGACTGAGTCCGGCGAATATTCCTGATTCTGGTCCACAAGACAAGAATACGCAACAACTACAGAGGAGCCAGGGTCAATAGGAAGAGATTATCGTACCAGAAAATAGTACAGCCAAACTTTAGATTACAATCTAGGAGTATATAAGTCTATAAGTCTATAAGTCTAGAAGTCTATCAGTTCCGTGCAGTTACTGTTAAGCTGTCTCAAGTACAGTCTCATAATCTGGTACGGTAGTTTCATTGGTAAGTAAGAACTCCTTTGAGAAAGGCACGTTGTTTTTAGTTGTAGTCATATCTATTCTGATTGGTTTCTTTGAACTAGTACTTGGTTTGCCTGTTCGTCTCTTTTGTAAAGTCAGCTGATAATCTTCTTAACATTCGCCTGCTATATATTCCCTCCGCATCAATCAATCTTTACGGATCAATTAGTGGCATTACCCAATCTGCTTTTATCCGCAAACATCGTGCCAATTCAAACTCTTTAGTCTCGAGATTGCTCAAGTCGGAATCATTCGACTCTGATTCACCCAGATCGAGATATATTCCCCCTGATGTGGCAGGAGGTTTAAGATCTGGTCCTCCTTATTCTGATTTCTATATATCTTAGGGTGTACTGGAAATCTGTAGTAAATATCTCACAGTCATGTGGGCTGGTCTTTTGTGTTTCGCCTTAGGTTCTTTTAGATCCCTTGCTAAAGTCAGTGCCTGATATATAATATCTGGTGTTACTGTATTTGCAGCGAACATAAGTTTTCCCAATTGTTCTGTATTCAGATTCCCCTAACTCTCTTGTTGTTCCTTTTCTGTGAGATCATGAAGACGTTTCTTATGTTTTCCGGGTGTTTAGGTGTTCCTTAATCCACCGTCACCAGTACACCCCAAGCTTGTAAATGTATGTTTCAAGGTTCAAACTGACTTTGTTGACCGACTCCTATATTCCCCAAAAGCTTCTTAGGACTTATTTCCAAGGACTTCTATATCCCCAAGAACTTCTTAGGACTTATTTCCAAGAACTTCTTAAACGTCTTAGAGATTCGCCAGTACCTTTCCACACATGAGTTGTTGGTCCAAGTATCAATATACCATCAACATGTAGTGCAATCCTGAGTAACTTCCTGGCGTTCTTGTAATACACGGTTCTGTAATAAACGTTCTGTAATACACGGTTCTGTAATAAACGTTCTGTAATAAACGGTTCTGATATACATGTTTTAAATCCAAATTTTTGAATGGCTCTGGGAATGACTTGATCCACACGACCGGCTTACCATAGAGAAACGAGCCTGGTTATGCATATAGAGACTTCCTGAGTGTGATAATAAAAAAAAAAATTTCTAAAACTTCAACCACCAAGGGTTCCAAATAATATCCTATGGTATAATTTTTTTTTTTTTTTTTTTTTTTTTTTTTTTTTTTTTTTTTTTTTTTTTTCTCATATTGAAAATTCTCTAAAAAAAAACTTGAAGCAACTAGAATCCAATTTTTTTATAGTATTATAGTCAGATATACTTAATTCCAAACCCGGGGAGATTTCCTATCCACTTTGCCTTTGAACAAAGTCTGCTTGTTCAAGAAATAGATGGACTGCATGGAGAGCTTTTTGGGGTTTTTTGGGGTTGAAATCTTTTAAGGTTCTTTCAGCAGTTCCACTTCCACGTGGTCATCCTCGGCGTTCATCTGATCCCCCCTCATCGGTGAAACGAATCTTAGGGTGTACTGGTCTATTCTTTAAGTGTCAGCTCAAGGTTTAAGTATAAAGAGAGAGATGTAGAAAAAGTAGTTAAAGAGACAAAAAAAATATATATGAATCCTGAAATGAAAATGGAAAATAGAAAGAATAATGCGGTGCAATGACGAGAACCTTTTGGGATTCTAAGGTTTCTGATTTTACGGTTTCTCCATGCATTGACATAGTCCAGTATACAGGAATAGATAAGTCCAAAAAAAAAAAATACGTCTTTTTATACGTCTTTTTATACAAATGTTCATAAAAATTTATATATATGTGTGTGGGAGCTGTGACCAATAATGACTGCTTTGGAGGACGCTTTTCTGGTGCTTGGTGCAGGACCTCAATATCGTGGTCAGTATACAGTACATACAAGCCATGATGATCTTGTCATTCCTATATTAGAATATTCTTAAAATCTCCTTAAAAATCCCGGACTTTAAAAAACAATAATATAAAGTACAACAAAACTCTACTGCATTAGTCTCTGCTACATTCCAGATTGGGCATGGATACGTATTTGGGTCGATATCCCAGCTCGATGCTTATTCCTGGAAATGATCTTTCCAAAAAAATTCTGAAGAAATAAATGGGAACCAAATCCAGCACATCACATTGGATACTTTATATGGTAGAAATTTATTATGGTAGAAAATAATTATGGTGGAGATTAATAGTAGAGCGTAGGTATGGGGAGGAAATTATTAAGGTGTGGTGCGAAACTCTCACTATCTACAGTACCAAAACGTTGAGTTAATCCATTTTTAACTGCTTTAGTATGATCACCTCAAGATGTACTTTCTACAACAAAACAAAAAAAATATGAAATACTTATTAGATTTGATTGCTTTCTTTCGAAATTAGATATTTATCTATATGTCTTATATTACATAAAACCTTTCGCTTTTCTGTTTATCCTTTACCTTGTGCATGGCCGTTCTTAGTGTTGAACGTGAGGACTCAGTACATCGGAGATGTACTGCATACCCACGTGTGTGCATATAAGTATGTCCAGATGAAACAGGTCTTGATCTTCTACATGCAGGAGCCATCGGGATTCACCGGGTGGCGTGGCCTCGATGGGCCACGGCGCGGCTATATAAGAAGGAGGTCCCGCTCAGAGGTTTTACGGGTAACGAGGCAGCTCAGTTAAGGAGAGGAAAAAGCCATTTCCTAGTATTAGTTTACAGACAGACCAGAATACATATAACTGACGTGGCAACTAAGTGCCACGCTGACGAGAGTGTTAGAAACCAATATCGTAATAGTTCCAGCTTATGAACTAACTAAGGGTTAAAGTCCAACACTTGGTTGGTGGAGTGATTTGTCTGGGAAGAATATCGTGTCTACCTGTCTTATATACAGGACACCAAACTAAAGTATAAAAACTTCAGTTTAACAGTTTCAGTATTGGTTTATTACGGAAATGGATAATAGTGGACTTTTATAAAGAATTAAATAATATTGAACTGCTTTTTGGCCTTGCCTTCCTTGAGTAATTTCTACATCTTCCCAGGTGATTACGTCAGCAAACACAAGTACCAATTTTCAACGAGTCTAAGAGTATGGAAAAGTGTCTGAGGGTAGTAGAGGTGGTGTAAAATATCAAAATGGCTATAGATAAAAAGACAGGTGGCTATTTAATGAGTAATGGGGCTCTAAGTGAAAGTACGAGGTTGGAGTAAGTCTTTTTCCCAGTATTATGGTGATTTAAAGCCAGATTTTTAATTAATTATTTAATATCTACATCTAATTCTTATATTGAAAAAGATGGTCCTTTTGAGTGTGCGATAACGAACGAGACCTTAACCTTTAAATAGGTCCATTAGCTTTTTGCTGAAAGGAACTTTTTAAAGGGACTACGAATCTTAGGGTGTACTGGTCTGTGATGCCCTTAGACGTTCTGGGCCGCACGCGCGCTACACTGACGGAGGCAACGAGTTGACCTTAGCCGAAAAAAAAAAGACAGAAAAATAGAAAAAAAAAGGGAAATCTGTAAACTCCGTCGTGATGGGGATAAAGCATTGAAATTCTTGCTTTTGAATGAGGAATTCCCAAAAAAAAAAAAAAGCGTAATTCATTAACTTGCGTTGATTACGTCCCTGCCCTTTGTTCACACCGCCCGTCGCTACTACCGAAAAATGGCTTCGTGAGAATTTTGGATTCGATTGTATTCTTATTTTTATATTAATCTAATTTTAAAGTTGGATTTTCACCTAAATTTCCTAATAATAAGAAATTAAATCCAAATAAAGAAAAGGATAATTTAGATATATTTGTGATTTTTTCACTAGGACATTGGGCGAGTTAGAGCCAAAGTAGAGCCGGAGGACGAAAGTCAAAAAACTCTCAAATGGTGGAAAATTGTCCCACATAAGACAGTTCCACATAGCACTGCGCTACTAAATTCTGGTCTGGGAAGGACCAATTTTAGGAGGAACCAATTCTAGGAAGCACTAATAAATACTATAGAAAGCACAAAGCACAAAGCACAAAGCACTAATAATAAAAAAAAAACAACATGGGGTTTGTAAACCTATCACCATTCTGTTGATCTAAACCAGTCACTAATATAAATACAAGTCAAAAGATACTTTCGCGTCTCCTTCAGGAACCCGCATCATAAACTCGCGTGGCGGTCGGTTGGTTACGAGCCCCGCGTACATCAGTCCTCCTACAGCATGCGAAACGCGAAACAAATGGCTGGTCTCGCAACCCACAGCCTCCACAACCACCACTGGGTCTCTTTCACGTGGATATAAATGTAAACTGAATCTTAGGGTGTACCGGTCTATCTATAGGGTGTACCGGTCTATCTATAGGGTGTACTGGTCTATCTTGTGAACCCTAGTGGCCCTGGAAAAAAAAAAAATACCCTTGCTTTTTAGCCTCTTCTCATATTTTGAAAGGCTCCGCCCTACACCAGGGCTATAGGGCAGATGGATGGAGGAAAAAAACAGACTCATAAAATTAGGTATATATAAGGTTTTTTAAGCACCACAGACTTTCCAAAAGTCTCTAGCTCTTGATTCAAATTTCTTTGCTGTTGGAGTTTGCTAACGTGTCTGTACCGTTTCTTGCTGCCAGGTATAGGATAAAGTGATTTTTAACCACCGTAGCTTAAAAATAGTTTTTTAAAAAAAAAAAAAAAATTTTTTTTAAAGCTATATTTTAATAAATAATGTGAATTGCTATATAATAGTCAAAATGAAATTTATATACCTCCACGTGAACTTACTTGGTGTTTAACCATATTTAATATAGTATCACATATAGATGATATAACTATACCTCATCTATTTCAACCTAAATAAGTTTTACCCCCCCCCCCCCCCCACTATATTGTTAATCCCCACTTTAAGTGAGGAAGTTAATTTTTGAAAGTGGCAATTCTTAAGTAGGAAAAGTGGCAATTCCTTAGTGGGGGATTTGGGTTGGTGTGCACACCTCATGGCCATTAACATGATCATCTTATTTTTTTTTTTTCAACTTCGTCGATTAACTACCTACTGGTAATTCAATCCACATTGTTTTTTTGGCGGAGAAAACTTCACTGGGACAGTATACTGCCTCACTTGAATAGATCTCGGTCGAAATCGACGCTGTTTTCCGCGACATCCAGTGCCACCACAGAATCGATCCAAACCTCAACCCATCCGACGTCACCACAAAGTGTAAGTCTTCTATTCCTTTCTTTAATACATACCTTTCCTTCTTTAATACATACCTTTCCTTCTTTAACACATACCTTTCCTTCTTTAATACATACCTTTCTTTCTGAGATTTAATTCTGTTAAAGATGTGTTGTGGTGTTAAACCGGCAATAGATTTCTTAGTTCAAGAGGACCACCACTGAAGAATACTCTATCACCCACAAAAGTCAATCCTTGTAACCCACAATCACCGACGGTACACTATGTAGGAAATAGAGTACAATATGTAGGAAATATAAGACACTATGTAATGAAAGAGAGTGGTAGAAAAAGGAGGGAAAACAAGGGGGGACTCCCGCATTTATACATTGCGTTGGTTGCAATTTGGTGCGGGGGTTTCCCAAGGTGCATATTGGGTGGCGACGTGCGCGTGCATTGGCTGCAATTCCAAAAGAATATAAAAGACTGCGATTCCCCACCGTATTTCTAATATTTCTAGAATTTCTAGTATCTCCTTTTTCCCTTCTTGTGCGAAGTATAATTGAATGAGTGGTTTACTGCCGATTGAATGGTTTGGACCCCAAGCTTAATCATGGAATTGTCCATAGTCCTTAAGTTCAAGAGGACCACCACTAAAGAATACTCAATCACCCACAAAAGTCAATCCTTGGAAACCCACAATCACTGAAGACCAATCATTGACGGTGCACTAGTGGAATAGAGTACACTATGAAACGCCAACCACTTTTTTTTAAAGAATGTTGGAAACTCAAAGAGTAATTACGTTTTGAACCGCTAGTCACGTGCAGATTTCCCATTTTTTAAATGTGAACGAACCCCGAAAAACGTACATTTTGGCCAAAATGGGGTTAATGGTGTTTCTGGTACACCCAAATTGCCCCTTTCCAACGGTGGTGGTCTCTAAGGGGCTACACCAAAGGTACGTTTTTGGCAAGGGAACAAAAAAATGTGAATTACCATATAATAGTTTATTAACCTAGCTAATATTTGTTCTGCTGTTAAGTGTGGGAATTCCACTAACAGTCTTTTAGTTAAATCTAGCCGCATTAATGGATTTATGTGGGTTGGTAGCATCACGAGGATTCCGCACTGGGAATTTATAAACTCTTACAACTACTAGCTACTAAAACGCGTGCAACCCAACTTCTGAAATGTCATCTTCAGAAATCCGCTTTTGGCTTTACATTTGGTGTAGCCAACTACGGCCACTGACTGGATGAACCACTTTGTTCTGGGATAGTAACAATGCTTGTAGTCTTTACTTTGTGCTTTTATTTGAGTCATGTAGTCTTTAATTTGTGCTTTTATTTGAGTCAGGTAGGCTCTCCATGTGTCTATGTATTCTAGTTCTCAAACTAGGACTATAGCTAGTGAAATACTGCGACTCTATCAAACCCCGGGTCATAGCGAATTACAGCTAATTTGGTGAACTGGTGACTAGCGACTGTCTAGATCTTGCCCTTGACTGCAGGCGTGGTGGTGGGCCATTGGTACGACCCTTCGTTATCGAACACGTAGCCTCCGAATCTCAGCAAAAACTCCTTCAACTCCGAAGGGCCCTTGGACCCGTATGGGTACTTGTGCAACGTGGGGGCGTTTTCGCCCTCAATGAGCTCCAAGATGGGCGTGAACAATTGCCACGACACGTCCAACTCATCGTCTCGCACAAAGTTGGCGTGGTTGCCGAGGTACACATCTCTGATCAATGCTTCGTATGCCTCGGGGATCCAGAAGTCCTTGGAGTAACGCGATGCGTACGTCAAGTCCAACTCCGTCAACGACGTCTCGTTTGAAATGCCGGGGATTTTGGAGTTGATTTTTAAGTACACCGCCTCGTTGGGCTGGATCCGGATCACCAACTCGTCCCGCTGGATGTCGTTGAATATACCCTTGGCCACCTGCTTGTACTGGATACGCACCTCCACCTTGGATTGCTCCAAGGCCTTACCAGCACGCAACACAAACGGAACACCGTCCCAGCGCTCGTTGTTGATTTGGAAGCCCAAGGCGGCGTACGTCACGCACTTGGAGTCGCCCTTGACGGTCTCGTCGTCCAAGTATCCAGGCTTCAGCCCATCCTCAGACTTGTCGTATTGGCCAATTAAGATGTTCTCCTTCTGGACATTGTCAAAGGCCTTCAAGACCTTGACCTTCTCGTCTCTCACGGCCTCAGGGTCGAAAGAAACAGGACGCTCCATGGTGAGCAACGTCAACACCTGCAACAAGTGGTTCTGCATGACGTCACGGACAATGCCGATATCGTCAAAGTAGCCTCCACGGCCCTCGGTGCCGAACTTCTCCTTGAAAGAGATCTGCACGGACGAAATGTGCTTGTTGTTCCACACTCCCGATAACATGCGGTTACCGAAGCGCAACACCAACAAGTTCTTGACCATCTCCTTACCCAAGTAGTGGTCAATACGGTACAACTCCTCCTCAGTGAACAAAGGGGCCAAGTCCTTCTGCATCTGGCGGGCGGTCTCCAAGTCACGGCCAAAGGGCTTCTCCACAATCAACCTCAACTTGCCCTGTTCTGGGTAATTGTACTTCTTGATATGGGCACCAACGCCGGAGAAAACAGACGGAGGCAACGCCAAGTAGAAAATCCGCTCGGATCTTTTGGTGGAGTTCTTTTCGTCATACTCCTGAAGCGCCTTCTCCAACTTCTCATAGCCCTCCGGCTTGTCGTAAGGACCAGAGATGTAGGAAACCAGCAGCAAAAAGTCGTCGACCTTGGACTTTGCCTTGTCGTCGTCCAATTTCAAGTGTTCTTTGATGGTATCACGCAAATCCTCGATCTTCAAGTCGGATCTGGCGTAGCCAACAATGTTGACTTTGGGTGGCAACTGGCCCTCCCTAAAGAGCCCGAAAAGGGCGGGGAAGGTCTTCTTTTTGGCCAAATCCCCGGAGGCTCCGAAGACGATAATGGACACGTATTCTCCAAATGATTCTGACATTGTGGCGGCGAAAATGTAGCGAGGCGGGAAGCAATTGTCGGGAAAAGAGAGTGGTTGGAAAATGGTGATTTCGGGTGCCTTTTGTATGGAGCTTGCTCGCAGCGTCGGGCGTGCGATAAGGTGCGGGATGCAGAGAACGGTATTTACGGGGATATGGACGGAGAGGGGTCGAACAAGATGGAATGGGATGAAACGGAGATGAAACAGTGATGAAACAGAAATGAAACAAACGGGGTTTTTTGGATGGGTCAATTGCTTAGTACGGTTTTGCAATGGTTTTAGGAAAGCCGGGGCCGGAGGAGCGGACTGCATATTGGGAATTTGCCGTGCGCTCCGATTTATTGCCACCGTGCACGTGACCACGAGCTAAAACAGTCACGTGACCGAGCACGTGCGCGACTCAACCAATGTGCAGGAAAAGACTAAAAAACAATAGAATTTTACAGTAAAAAGAGCACCACACAAAATAAAGTAATATTGTTTAGAGGAAAATATAGTAGATACTATGCAGTACAGGCTGTAAAGTTTATTTTATGAGCCTATAAAAAATTGTGGGTGAAGAAACCTGGGAAAAGACTACGACCTTAGACCAGGCTTAGTAATCGAAGGAGGCCGAGCCAAGGGAAGAAGTCCATGTCGGTCCTTTCCTTTGATGGAATTTCACCTTTCTTCTTCTCTGGTACGGTTCTGTGAAAAATAGAAAAGAAATCTCCGATACGGGGAATCGAACCCCGATCTGCTCGGTGAGAGCGAACTGTGCTAGCCATTACACCATATCGGATTTTATATAAAAAAAAAAACACGTGTTCTTTAACCCTGCGGGTTTCAAGTAAGGCATGGATCAGTCTGTAGAGTGATGTCTTGGGGTGTATTGTATTGATTGATCAAGATGGAAGTTAGATTAAGGAGTCAGTCCTGCTAGCCCAATACACAGGACTCAAAGTGTAATGGTGGACTGGACTATTTTTTGACAGAAGACCGACTTCACCACCCGGAGTTATATACAGGAATTCCATCTTCCATCTTCCATCTTCCATCTTCCATTTTTTTTTTTT
>NKZY01000891.1:0-147617 GCA_002374555.1 Metschnikowia mauinuiana | reverse complement strand
AAAAAAAAAAACATCTATCAAACCCTATTTCTTGTTCAGTGGTTATAAGCTCAGGGATACCCGTAGCCCGTCTGCCGGGGAGGAATCTTAGCGAGTTCTGTGCGTCTCGCCATGACCAACATGGAGAAAACCCAGATTTCGCGCCTGCAGCGAAAATGAGACACGATACGTACACCGCATCGCTTTCCTAGTTTGAGTTGGTCGCCGCATTTATTCTTGCCGCATTTTTACCCTCAGCACATTCCATTGTCGGTTGAACCTATTGTTCTCATTAGACAATAGGAGTAAGAAAATGAGTGAAACAAAGATTTGGAGCGAAAGCAGAATTTTCTAGAACAATAGCCGAACACCCAGCAAGTGGCGCAGTCGCAGGCTGTGGCCATAAAAATGGTTTGATATTTATGGCTGAGTTTGTATTAAAGTAATCAAGGGGTTGGGTCATTAGAAAGACTTGGTCCGATCTCGCAAATATTCTGGGACAATGCTTCGATACCAAAATCCGCAAAAATGCAAGAGGTTGTCGTATAGTTGGATCCATGTGCAGTCGGAGCACCCTCCTCTGGTGATAAATTCCCCAGTCAGGGCTTTCTGGTTTCAAACAAGGCGCTCAAACAAGGCACCCCACAACATCGGACAATGCCCATTGTTATTACTACTTGAAACATGCTCGGCCATTATCCGGAGTTTGGCATATCCCCCAACCGTGTATAGCCGACTGACCTGTATAGCCGACTGCCTTGTATAGCCGACGGCCTTATATGAATGACAGCCCATAAACTATAGCCTTGTGCCAGGTCTTGTTTGCAGGCTTGGGGGCCTGTATACCAGCCTTGAATTTGGATCTTGTATAAACTCCAGCCTTGTATATAACGCGGTAATAAGTACGTATCGGGCGTACGGCCCCTGCATACGCCCGCCTGAAAGTTTCCCAACTCAACTTAATGTTTTTAGGCAAACGCAAATTTGCTGCTAAATGAACAAGAATCTGTTGGGGCCGACGCATATGCCAAACGGCCATTGCTTGACCCGTGTTCCAGCGTGTCGGAATAATAGGTCATGCACGAACTCCACATCAAAAAATGCGCGCGCGTGCATGCAGATTGCAGGGCAGACGCCAGCCCATCCGATCAGCATCTCTTGGACAGTACCCCACAAGTGGGGTCAATGTTGCCGTTGAAGCGCCAAGAAAACCACTTATATATAAATAAGGAATGTTCGTCTTAAGTTTTCTTCTCCATTACATTCTTTCAAGCATAGCTTCTTAATCCATACTCTCAGTGTAAATACCAACCCTTGGTGTTCAAGATTCCCTAGACAATAAATCATCCTTAACCATGTCTCAGCTGGACTATAAGGATACTGCTTTGATATCCACAGAAAAGGCGGACTCGGCCTCGCAAGACTCCTTGGAACCAGATGTGCAAGACTACCTTGCCAAGTTCCTTGACATCTCCACCAATGCTAAGGAGAATGACCAGAAAGAGAAGTCCATGTCGTTGAAGGAGGGACTCAAGACGTTCCCCAAGGCCGCATTATGGTCCGTTGCCTTGTCCACGGCCATCATTATGGAGGGCTATGATGTCAACTTGCTTAATTCATTCTACTCGTTCCCGGACTTTGTCCGGAAGTTTGGCCAATATTACCCCGACAAAGGCTCATACGAAATTCCTGCCAAGTGGCAGACGGCCTTGTCCATGGCCGTGAATGTGGGAGAGATTCTTGGGTTGTTTGTTGCTGGTATTGTTTCCGATAAGATCGGCTACAGAAAGACGCTTATGGCTTCGTTGGTCATGGTCACTTGTTTCATCTTCATTGTTTTCTTTGCTCCCAGCGTGGAAGTGTTGTTGGTGGGAGAGTTGTTGTTGGGATTGCCCTGGGGTGCGTTCCAGACCTTGACGGTTTCCTATGCGTCCGAAGTGTGTCCTACTGTTTTAAGATTGTACTTGACCACCTACGTCAATGTGTGCTGGGTGCTTGGCCAGTTGATTTCTTCGTGTATCTTGAAAGGAATGCTTAGTTCCACCATGAAAAATTCATACAAGGTGCCGTTTGCTTTACAGTGGATGTGGCCTGTTCCGATTGCCATTGCCGTGTTCTATGCTCCCGAATCGCCATGGTGGCTCATGAAGGTTGGCAGAAATGCCGAGGCCAAGAAATCCGTCATGAGGCTCTTATCTGAGAATGAACACTTGCCCAACAAGGAGATAATGGCCAATGCCATGATTGACAAAATGCAATTGACCATCAAGGAGGAGCTGCAACTTAGTCAGGGCATCACTTACTGGGACTGCTTCAAGAAACAGAACTTAAGAAGAACCAGAGTCACGTGTATGACTTGGTTGGTGCAAAATGTTACTGGTTCAGCCTTCATGGGTTACTCCACTTACTTTTACAAGAATGCTGGCTTGTCAACTTCTAACAGTTTTACCTTCTCCATCGTGCAGTACGTGTTGGGTTTGCTTGGTACGCTTCTTTCCTGGACCTTGTCCCAGAAATTCGGAAGATTCGACATCTACTTTGGCGGACTCTGCGTCCAGTCCGTGTTATTGCTTATCACCGGTGGCCTTGGTTTTGCTTCGGGCGACGGTGCCTCGTGGGCCGTGGGCAGTTTGTTGTTGGTGTTCACGTTTGTTTACGACTCCACAATTGGGCCCATCTGTTACTGCTTGGTCACAGAGTTGCCCTCCACCAAGTTGAGAACCAAAACCGTCATCTTGTCCAGAAACGTCTACAACGTGTCCGGTATCGTCATCGCCATCATTATGCCCTACATGTTGAACCCAACCGCATGGAACTGGAAGGCCAAGACCGGCTTTTTCTGGGCTGGTTTCGCCGTAGCTGGTGCTATCTGGTGTTGGTTCGACATGCCTGAGACCAAGGGCAGAACGTTTGCCGAGTTGGACTTGTTGTTTGAGAAAGGAGTGCCTGCTAGAAAATTCAAGAGCACCGAGGTGTCTGTTTTCGATGTTGGCCACATGATGGAGAAGTTGGGACAGGATGGAATCCGGAACGTGGTGGAGGAGAAGAAGGCCGAGGTTGGGCATGTTGAACATGTCTAGTTCTTGACAGAATTTCAATTCAATTCAATAATGTTAAAATATCTGATGACTTAGCTTGCAGTAGATTCATAGACACAGTAATAGTGATTCACTCTTTTTAGCACAGTAATAGTGATTCACTCTCTTTGGCACAATCATTGATAGTATTAACAGTGATAGACGGGCAGAGTGACTACTGGCTTTAATGATTGCAAGTGTACATTATAGTGCCGCTTTCTAAGGATATAAGAGGGTTTGGCCTAAGTGCATTGAGCGACCCTGATTTTTGCGCCGAAAGATCATAGGTTCTGCTTCTTCATTATATAGGCACCAAATCCTCTTAGGTCATAATTCATCAATGTGTATAGCATGCCTCCTCCGTTCCTCATACACCTGGCTGGCACCTAATCCTCATCTTCATCCTCAATATCCGTCTCAAGATCACATATCGATCGGCAGTTGGGGCAGTAGAACTGGGGGTATCTCTTAATAATGATGGGCCGTATGCACTTGTAGTGCCAAGAATGCGAGCAGGGACTGATAAACAAAGCCTGGCATGGCTCCAACTTCAAGAGACAAATAGCACACTCGGAGAACTCCTCTCCGTCTTCGGTCTTGTTCTCCACTCCCAAGTTCTTCATTTTTTTGTGGATGTCCATGTTAAACCGGTTGACTTTCCTCTGCCAGCTTCTGTTGAACTCACACCTCATCTTGACGCATCGGTACACTTCTTCCGTGCCTCCCCTGTAATCCAAACCTAGCTGAACCACATCACCATCCATTAATGGCCAAAGCGTCAGCTCTTGAGATGCCTGGGAGAGTCGGATGTTGTTGAGAAATGTTCCTGACGATGATTTGCAGTCTTTTAAAAACCACTGCCCTTCCTCATTACACTGGAACAAGGCATGCGTTCTGGACACAACCTTGGACTTGAACACAATCCGGGAGTTTGAGCCCTGGGGCGCGTGCGCCGCACTTTTATGCTTTTCCGTGTATCTTCCAATGGAAATGGACTCGGAAGGGTGGTTTCTCCGTATGATGGGCGAGAAATAGAGACCAGTATTAGAAGACGAGTGGTCAATGATAGGAGTCAACCGAACTGAAAACAGCCCGTCTTTATCTTTGCCATTGTCGTCTTTATCAGACTCATGGAACTCTGCAAGCCGTGTGGCATCTGAGTTCACAGCGAGCGTGTTTTCTCTAGAGACAGAGGGTTGAGTCGTCTGTCTTGGTGCTGGCTCCTCCTGTGTTTCTGGATCATTGGTCTCCTGGACCTCTTGGGGCTCAATAGGCGACTGAACGTCTTGGGACTGCACATGCGCACCCAGCCTCGAGATTTCAGGAATGACCTCAGTGGAGTTTCGCAACCGTGAGCCTGTGTAGTTGTTTAGAGTGGGGTCAACGCCAGATTCACCGTTGGCAAAATTGCTGAGGTTGGCGATGGTGGGGCTGTTGGCCATGAAGTGGTTGTGGATGTGCTCTTGTTTGGATGCGTGATGTGAGCTGGAGCTTGCGCCTCGTATAGAGTTGGACAAAGAGCTCAAGAAGCTCAACCCAAAAGAAGGTCGGCGGCCCGAGGTCAGGAATGCGGAGTTCTTGGGTGGATTAGACAAGGTGGTGGAGATCCGGCCACCGTCGCGGAAGTCCAGGCTCTGCGCTTGCGCTTTACCCGAGTGGGAGTTCTTATCATGGCGATTCTTATGTCCGCCGCTGCCTTGGCTTTTGGAAACAAAAAGATCCGAGTCGGAGACCCTACCTTCAGGGGCACGAGTTGAGAAAAGGCCCAGGGTCTCGCTTTGTGGGGGCTGAACAGGAGATGCCCTTAGAGCAGAAACGGTGTTTGGGGTAGCTCTAGCGCTTGTTTCAAGCTCCTCTTCAACATCCTCTCGAGAATCACTCAGAGTTTCGATGTCTTGCATTTCGGCCAGGTTCTCTCTTATTTGTGGAGGAGATCCGGGGACGGAATTTTCGGGGGATGCCGAGGAAGACACGACGCCAGGCTTCATTTTTGTATCGTTCGCAGACACTTCTGTGTTAGGCAAGAGGCTCAAACCTTCGAGCCGTAAGTCCTCCGTCATGATGCAAAGCTGGATTTTATGACGTAAGAAAAGACCCTCTTATATATTGTTGAAAATGACGGTGTTTGTGGCGGATTACACGAGGCGGCAGAAGTTGGTGCAAAGACGGGGGGTATTAGCCGGGACGAAAGATAGCAGAAAATTAATGTGGATAGAGACGTAAGTAAGCAAAACAACAGCGTCTTCACCGTTTCGAAAATGTTTCAGACGCCACTTGGGATGAAACAGCTAGATGTAGGTGAGGAAAAAGATGTAGTGGCTTGGTACGTTTACACAGAAAAATACCCATCTTGTGCGACCCCGGTACAGGAAAGGGGAGGGGGCTTTTTCTTACCTAAATTGAGTACTGTGTCTTTTATTTCTTTTCTGTTGCGCGCTATGCTTACTCTGTGGGTCCGCGCGATAACACCTGAAACGCAGCCGCAAACCTGAAACACCCACCTGCCTCCTCCACACACTCCTCGCATGCATGTGAACCTCTTTCGGGACGGCCCTGTGCTTACTATAACACAATAAACTAGCATAGGGCCGCAATTTCTCGGTTATTGTTTCCGAGAAAGACGTATTGGTCTGGCCTTGTGATCTTTGATAGACAATAGTGGCTAGACTAAAAGCCGTGATAATAGACTAGAAATAGTAAACCTGAAACAGCACACTAGACTAGAGAGCTCCTAGAGGAGTATCCTAGAAAAGTGTACTTGAATCAGTGAACTAAAACAGTGAACTATAATAGTAATCCATAATAGTAAACCAAGTTAGTAAACTAGTAGTAAACTGGAATCAATAAGCTAGTAGTAAACTGGAATTAGCAAACCGGTAGTAAACTGGAAGTAGTCAACTAGACCACAAGACAGGACTAGACCTGAACACCTTTAAAACAGTAAACTAGAAACAGTACTAGTAGTTACTCTTTTCACTCACGAGCCTTAGCAATAGCTGCTGTAAGTGTTCTCTGCCCTTTGGGCTCTTCCACATGCGATGGCCTGAGTTTTCGGACACCACCCACTCTAGAGCATAGTCACTAAGCTTGGTAAGCTCTCGTTGCCACTTGCCCCAATTCAACGACCGTTTGATCATAAAGTCAGACAGAATGATGGCAAGCGGAATGCTTCTAATATCAGCCGTGTACACTTCGTTGTAGGATAAGATTGAGGCCGTAATTTGTTCCTGTAACCTGGCCCTCAAGTACTTGGAGCTGTACACCATGTCCGAGCCAAAGATTCTGCTCTTGGACAGGTACCGTCTTGGGTGGAAGAACCAGTGGATATCTTGCATAACACCTAGAGGTGAAACGACTCCTCTCAACCATAACTTGAAACCTTGCCACGAGTCCATAAGATCCAAGACATTTCTGAATGTTTTTCTGCTCTCATTCTTCTTGTTGGGGCCGCTGAATGGAAAGTGCTTAAGGAGGTCTTCGTGCCAACTATCCACCAATAAGATAGAATGCATTTGACCAGCGTTTCTCAGCGCAAACAACCGGGAATAAAGTCCCCCAGAATCGTAGCCAACTGCACTGAATGGGCCTTCTATACCTTCAGACTTTAAGGCTTCAGTAAGGTACTCAACAATGATACCAATGGAGACCGGCGAAGGTGCACTGTCTGAAAATCCATAGCCTGGTCTATCCCAGATACAGTAACGCTCAATTTTGTTCATGTGATAGAGTTCCTGGATCCATTCTTGGAACTGCTCCGAGGATGTTTGCTGACCTCCCTCCACAAGAACAATGGGCTGTTTTGGTTTCTTATCGTCCGAAACCGTGGTGTCATTTTCTTTGGCATAAACATCACCAAAACACGCCAAGTGGACCTTGAACTGGTCTTCATTGACCGGTACCAACTTACCCCAAGGCTTTTCGTGTGTGTCAAAAGCCTGGATCCATAGAGCTAAACTAATGTTCCAGATCATCAACAAGAGAAGGAATTTGGTGAAGATCTTCACTGCAGTCACCAAAAGCTCATACAACGACATTCTCTTCTCCACCCGGCCCGTGTACCGGATTTCTTGCTGGGCCTTACCCAACTCCACTCTATAATCGGCGAAGCAATTAAGAGCAACATTGGCTAAAGTCCATAAGAGAAGCAAGTTGCCAAACAATCCCAAACCATCACGTAATCCGGGCACAGACACCACAACGACCACATCCAACACCAAAAGGGCACAGCTGATGTAACCCAAAATGCGCTCGTAATATGAAGGCACAGTGAAGCACCAGAGTGTGATGGTACCGGTCAAGATACAGAAAGCCACTAGGTTGAGCTCCAAGAACAGCTTCCCGCGAGTGTTCATGCCGGGAATGGAGATGAAGTCCGAAACCAACGCAAGAGTGAAAAGGGCCACATTAAATAATAAAACCATCCAAAGAACCGAGCGGAGAAGCTTTATACGCTTCAATTTGAGTGGCGAAACCCGAGGGTCGTCTGGGTCTAGGTAGCTTCCAGAAGACTCAAGCAAGGGCGACGATTCGGAAGGAGCACGCGCCAAATGGCTGGACCGTGAGCTTGCGGTGGAGTTCTCCTCACCTATAACCCTGGAGGGTTTGCCGCCCGGGGTGGCAGCGCCTGTTTCCGGGTGTCTTTCATGGTCCTGAGTCCCAGGGCTGGGAGTATCAACATTGGCCATTCTAACAAGTCTGGGACAATTCAATGGTCACAAACACGAGAGATTGACCGGAGGAATAAATGGGCAATACCACTATTTATATAGTAGAATGCCACGTCGAGGGTGTGGCTGTAAAAATGGGGGTGTAGAAGAATATTCTTGAATGTGGGGCCGCTCCAGGGAATCGGGCCTTTAAATAAGGCTTTACAGTGCGCGGATTAGCAACTTAGTTTAGCCTCACATGCATCTATAGCTGCAAACCAGCAGACACCAAAGAGCACCCAAAAATCTTGTGAAAAGATGGTTTTAGAAAAGTTTGATGAATGTTTCAGATTTGATTTACAGCATTTTCTCGGATAATTACGTGACTGTTTCAGAAGAATTACGTGTTTCAGGATATAGGCGTACTCATGGCTCACGTAATGTCAATGCGCAAGACAATAATAGTGGGACAGGGCTCATAACAAATTGTTCTACGTAAGGGCTCATAACTCACAATCAGTGCTCAACTCACAATCAGTGCTCAACTCACAATCAGTGCTCACAACTACAAAACTACAAAACTATATCAACAATTAGAGCCTTTTTATTCTCCAATAACTTTACTACATAAAGTCTGGAAATAAAGACTAATTCAGTAGACAGTCATTAGTCAGCCAGGCTACATTTAACTGGCTCCTTAGAAACAGGAGTTCTTTCCTACACATTCATTTTTTGTTCCAGTCGTCAGATGCTTCTCTAATCCACTTGTACCTCCTGAATTTATGTTACTGCTTGAACCTGAACTTATCACTCGATTTCAACTTCAATTCCTCGACTCATTTCTTGAATCGGTGTTTTCCTGATTCCAAGGGAACAGTAGTGATAGACTGTGGAATGGGGCATGGAGTATTGCCGCATTTGGAAATTTCCATAATCTCTGAAAACAAGTGGTCAAAGAGAAACTATGTCAAGAGATTAAATTCTAAAAGTTGATCTTATATTTCTGTTTTTTTTTTTTGCTTGTATTCCTTGAACTTCATATTTCTCCAACTTTTCGCACCCATTATCCCAAAAGTAGCGGAGAAAACAGCACTTCCATTGAATCTAAAACTCATGTTGAAAAAAAATATGTCAAAAAAAAAAAGAGTTCAGGCAAGTGGAGATCAGCAATCAGTGTATTTCGATTTAATACTGGAGTAGTTTAGTACCATATTTCGTGAATTGTCTAGTATTGTCTAGTGAGTATTGTCTAGTACAATGGAACAGTACAGCCTGGAGGTCCAGTAGTGTAATATACAGTATACTAGTCACTTCAATTGACTTTAGTATAATGGTCTAGTATTATGGCCTGTATATGATTCACCAGGAATTGACTTGATCCAGTTTCCTATTATTGCTGACTTTTATAATTCTTTTATTTATTGTTCTCGTACTTAACACTGGCTTTATACCATGGCTCATATATTCCTGGTTATCAGGATAAGCCGGTGCGATAGCGCGCATGCGGCCACTCGTTTATCGTCTACCATCTACTACACCTTTTAATGTCCGTGACCATCCCCAAATACACGCTTGAAAATGGCGTGGTTTTATTCCAGGTCAGCACGCGATTGCCGCTACGATCCATCTCCACGTTCAAACGGTACTCCGACTTCTTGGCTCTTCGAGACGCTCTTTGTGCCGAAAGCGGCATCTCCAAAAGCGACTTTCCCTATAGTCTACCCCCAAAGTCTGGCATGTTCTCCAGCAAAGAGAAGGTGGCCATGGACCGTCAGAAAACACTCGCCGAGTTGCTCGAGCTTTTGATTCGGGACAAGGAGTTCCAGAACTCGGTGCTAGTGCACCGCTTTTTGAATGTGCCGCCAAACTTTAAGTTCACGTCGGACTTATTTGATTCGGATCCAAGCGTCGAAAAGGCCCAAGATGACAAGTTCACCATTGCGGAAAGTGCCTTGGCCATAGATAGGGCCCAGTGGCTCGTCTACTGTCGCCAGTTACGATCCACAGTGAATGGACTTAGTGCAGGTTCTAAGCTAGTAGACCGAGTGGCTAATCGGGAATCGTACGTGAGGTATATCGAGCCCAATTTGGAGAAGTTGACCGTGGCGCTAGCGAATTTGCTGGACCGAAACGAGCTCTCATCCGACGAGTTACGCTCTCGCAGGACGCTCTTGACTGGGATCCAAGAAAAGCTCGACTCCGTCCTCGATCCAAACGGCAATTCCGTTCCCCGAAGCGATCCTTCTACAGCCAAAAGCGTCAGCTTGTCGTCACGTGTTTTTGCACGCCCAAAGACGTACGAGGAAACAGAGGATACCATTGGGGCTAGCAATAGCGAGTTGCTTCAACAACAGCAGCAAATCCATCAGAACCAGGATAAGGAGATTGAGGAGCTCCGCAAAATTATAGCGCGCCAACGACAAATGGGTGAAGCCATCCACGCCGAAGTGGAGGAGCAAACCGAAATGCTTTCCTCGTTCTCTGATGAGGTAGACAGATCTACAGAGAAGGTTGCACAAGCCAGAGGAAGAACCAGAAAAATAGGGTAGCCCTAGAATAATGTTGATCCCCAAAAACAAAAGCTGAGGGTGATTACAAAAGCTTTAGTGGACTCTTTTGTCCAGTTACAGCTGTATCAAGAGGGTTATCTTCATATGTTGCCAGATCGAGACCAAAATGCCTTCATGATGGACACGTGACAGAAAGGGATAGAAAAATGATATCAATTCATGATACAAAATCCTGATATGTACTTGAATGGCGTCTCCTAATATTCACTTGGCGTGGTTTCTCTAAGGCCTATCTAGAGTGCACATAGCGCGGCGGTGCGGGTAACGGGGTGATGTGTATAAAAAGGTGAAAAAAGTCCACCCCCTTTCTCCAACTAACAAATACTCCCAATTCACTTAATGGTATGTTCACCCAGCAGTATCAAGATGAAAAAACTTCGCCTTATCGAAAATTCATGAGAATTCAAAAAGTTTACACCAAGATCTACGCTGACTCACTGCTTACTATCAACATAGTACTAACATCCAGCGTCCAATGTAATCCGATTGTCATTATTAGTCTATAGGTTTGGTTAGTAAAGGTGGGGGTACTCTTTTCTCATGAAAGCACCCCATTTCTCTATGCCCTCCTCGATCTGGTCTTCTGTCAAGAAAGCAATGCACAACCGGGTGCTTGTTCGGCCCCAGTCCTTAGCATCACCCTCCACCTCAAAGTAAGACCCACTAGGGAGTAATACACCTTCTTCTTTATTCAATTTCTCTAGCGTCAGCGAAAGCTCGACCTTCGGGTCGTCGATCGTGCACCACACAAAAAAGCCTCCGTCTCCACCATACACTTGGGTGATCTTAGGAAGATATCTCTTGATAGCATCTCTAAGCACCTGGCTTCTGGACAAGTAGATTGAGCAAAGCTGCAGGATGATTTCGTCCAACTTCCCACTGATGATCAATTCGTTCACCACACTTATGTTCAACTGGGAAGGTGTTCCTCCCGATTTATTTGCACCCGTGGTACTCAACTGCAAGGCCAAACCAGAAGTCGGGGTTTCTTGCCAGCCACTTCTCAAACCCGGGGCAGCGATTTTGGAAAACGACGAGTTGGAAACTGTATTTCCAAAAGCCCAATTGGATGGTAAAGAGGCCTGATCAAGATGGTTCAATTTGGGAATCAATTGGTTGGTGTTCCCAAAGCTGAGCAAGTCGTATACATCGTCGGAAAGAAGCAAAACATCGTGTTTCCGAGCTATTTGTAGTAATCTCTCTTTTGTTTTCAACAGGTACGTCAAGCCACCGGGATTGGAGTATGATGGAACCAAGTACAACAAGTAACGGTAGGTCTTTCGAGACCCACGGCCAGTCGGGTCAGTCGTCACATTAGGCTCGGCACCAGAAACAGGGTCCAAGCCGTTTTGCTTATCCAAGGCCTGCAAACGAGATTCAAAGCCATCCAAGTCGATCTCATACTCGGCACCAGGTGTTTCAACCACAGCAGAGATCTTACCGGCAAACCCAGCGTCAATGAACGCATAGTTAATCAAAAAGTATGTTGGCGACACCAAGAAGACCTGCTTCGTTGTTTGTGGGCTTGTGCACGCCACCAAGATATTCTCCGTGCCATAAGAGGAGCCAGCAGTAAGATTGATCAAGTCGGGAGTGGTGCCAGTTCGGTCGTACTTTTCATTGCACCAATCTGCAAGGTTTTGTCGAATCAGTAAGTTGCCGCTATCGGTGCCGTACTGGAGCGGGTGGCGATTGTCCGGGTCATTTTCAAGATCCGAGTATTCGTTCTCCACAATCACTTTATGGTAAGCATTGGCAATGGGAATGCTGGGGAGAATGGAGAGCGTGGGGTGGCCCTTGAAGAAGTTGATCATGATAAAAAATAAATAGTAAATAACAAGTAAATGAACAATAGGTGAATTATACAGTTAAAAAAAAAACAATGACGAAGGAATAAATAAGTGGTTGAAATCTGGTGTAGGCCAAGGTGTGTATAGAATATAAGAATGGGTGCGGTGCTGAGGAAGACGATCGGTTGGTTGGTCAAGTGTGGACGCAGGCCATGAATTCCGCGCTGCACGATTCCGTCTCCATGAACGAGTTTAATTCCGTCTCCATTGACGAATTAATTCCACCACCAGTTACAGATTAAACAAAAAAAAGGCAGTTCTTCATATTGAAAAATAAATGTCACGTTGACTTTGATGACCATTGGCGAATTAGGACTGAATAGCGGAACAAAATTACACATTGACCATTCCATGCTGGTCCCAGAGTTATATAAAGGTTCTAGAGTTATATGGAGGTTCTAGATGTAGAGATAATTCCAGAGGCAAAGTATTCAAAGCATGGAAATTGATAAGAAAAGAGACAAATGGAGACAAAAAGAAATAAAAAGACAAAGACAAAGAAAAAAGTGAAAAGATAGAAAATCACGAGTATAGACGTACATAGCGCATAGTAATGTACGGTAGCAGTGTGGGAGTGAGTATTAAATAGAAGTAGTTCTAACAGGAAGCGTGACATACAAAAAAAAAGCTTCTTTTGAAATCAAGTATAAATGGCTGTTTTTCTCCTTTCTACAGAAAGCGTCATAACACCATGAAATTAATTCAAAATTTTCTTACTTTTCTTTTTTCTGCCACTATTTATGCAGACTCCAAAGAAATTTACCCGTTGGTACTATTCGTCAAAGTCAATGATATCTTGAATCCACTCTCTGGACATTTGGCCTCATGATATGGGCGGCCCTCGGATATGTTTGTGGATGAAATGCCGGTTGTCAACCAAATTGAGTTCGCTCTAAAAGAGGGGACAGTTTCCACTAAAGAAGCATCTTTACCGAGGTATTTGGGGCTTCACAGAGATTATATTACTGCCGCTCCTTTTATCAATGCACCGAAATGGGATTTTGACCACGAAAACAGGGGTTTAAACGGTCCGTTTTACTTGTGTAAACAATACTATGATAGCGAGCTGGCTCTTCAGTGTGGTTATCGCTACAAGAATGACAACGAGTGTTTTCAAGTGGACGTTTACCTCTTAGGGCCGGATGGTACGGCTCCTAGCAATAATGTTGCTGTGGCTGGAGGCTCTTCGACGGTGTGACCAGCATCCAAGAATCTCCTTTGCTAGGCTAGTTTTTGTTTGGGGCCAGCACTAGTAAGCATAACGTATGTATAGACAATAGTATTATTTTAGTCTAGTGTAATAGCAAAGTATGGAAATCAGCCAGTAAAAAGTATAGGAATAGTGTACAGAGCAGGAGGGAAGAACGGAATGGATGGGCAAAAAGGTCAGTAATATAAATATACATTTCTATGTTTTGAATCTTTCATTTAATCTAATATTCTAATTTTGTACATTCCTTGAATTTTTTTTTTTTTTGGGCGATTCTTGAGCATTTATACCTTTGCAGAATCCCGGTGCCTGGTCCAGACGCACTGTTGCATCTGACCTCTGGTGGTGCGCTCCTAGAGAAAACATAAATAAACATCAGTAGATCTTGTGAAATAAAAAAAAATGGAATTTATTGGATAATAGACCATTCTGGATGAAACGGATTTATAGTACGGATTTGGACATAACAGGAATTCATTTTATTGGATACAGGAAAGGGGTAGGTGGATAGATAAGAGTAGTAGAGTATTATTATAATGGAGCGCGGCGCACAGCACTAGAATAGAGTGCGGGAGCATCGAGTACCTGGAATAAGTGAAAGCCACGATGGAAACTGAAATTAACTCTACATTCCTAATTTCCTAATTTCCCAATTTCCCAATTTACTACTTACCACTTACTACTTACTACTTACTACAGTATACATTCATGTCTTTATTCAGCACCTCCGGCAGTCCTTACCATCACGACACTACAAATTAGTGGACTAGAATAATAGACTTGGATATTTATAGACTTCGTCATTGGAACCGGTATTTATGGTCTGAGATAAAGCTTTGAATCCGAAAGGGAATGGATCTAGGTATGGATTCAGATTACACAATAAGGCAAGCTTGTGAAGTTGTCTTCGATATCAGGATTGAAAGATTATGCAAGGTTCCTACTGACTACTCAATCACTGTACACACCTGTAGCAATGATATTATGAATGACTTTACAATATGAAATTCTTGAACATCTCACTAGTGCTCTGAAGCTCTCGCCAAAAATGGTTCACCTAGTCACCTGCCATTTGCCAATACACAGTCTTATGTGGGTATTTCGTTATTATGTAAGAAACCAAGCTCCCTTTTCGTGTTGTTTTTCTGAGATTTTGTTCCATCGACAGAAAGTTAATGTTACTGATGAAAGAATGAATGATTTTTGGGGATTTCTGTAGTTTCTTATCACCGAAAATTAATACCTTTTTCTTTGGCTCCCCGTTTAACACCAGCTGTTTTGGCCTGTTTCCTTAATCAATTACTTGGTCGATCCATCTAGAATTCTTAACTGCCTGTTCATACCCTAAACCATTCACCCCCATCTGTTATTTTGATGGGACATTTCTCTAGTCCTGAATTGTATAAAACTTATTGCGTCCTTACTGCTGTTAGGCCAAAAGCATGCCTTCCACATTCTCTTTCTCGACGCCTTCTCCGCTTAGAATTAACACCCGAACCTAAAACACTCTTTCGAACATGGCCAATGAATAAGAGATATTTTTATAGACGAATAAACTACAATGCGTGACTTCCGTAACAATTGATTCAGTGAGGTTGAGTCCTTTTCTTGGCTGGCAAATATAAAACCCCGAGGTTCCTCTCTTCAAGAGCATAAGCTAAAATGAAGATCTTCCACTTTATCTCCTTTTTGGTTACTGTCATTGCGTGGGCAGAGTCCAACTGTCCCTTGGTGTTCTTCGCAGCAATCAATGGGAACTTGATTCCACTCACTGGCCTGCCTTACAATGGAAACGGTATTAGATTAAAACACTTGACCTATGGAATCACTCGAAAACCCCCGGCGGAGTTCGATCTAATGGGAAACGAGGCTGTTGCTAGAGACAATTCTACACCAGGGAATGTGGGGTTTCTCAATGGTCTAATTGTTTTCGGTCCTGAGATCCCTCGGACCAAGTTGAATTTGGATAAGGAAATGAAGCTTCAAGATGGGCCGTTCTACTCATGCATGTTAATGGATACCGATGAATATTTCATTTACCAAGGAGACTCGAATTGTATGCAGGTGGATATTTACCTCTGGCCTTATAATAAAGCCACGGGTTTCCCCATGGACGTTTTATCTTTTGAGGAAAAAGAATGGTCTTCAGCCACTTGCAAATAGATAATGGAGTGAGCTAAGGTCTGAATAAAATGGTTACGAATTCAGGCCAACAACAGACCATCATCTGACGATGCTATAAATAGCATGGTGATATCCAAGGTTATGGAAGCATATCAAGTTTGAGAAAAAGCCACAACAGATGAACACCTTATTATTGTTTCAGACAAATGAAAATATATCGACTGACCTGGCAGTCGCTCCAGTCTTGGTCACTCCAGTCTTTTTTTTACCAAGAAAGGCTCAGTAGTGGAAAGTACCCCAGGCTTCTTCAGCATTAACGGTATGAGTTCTGCGGATCCTATATCAAACATTTTTGGGGAATTAAGGGTCTCGGCCCAAGGTATGCTACTTATCTAATTCTGACTATGACTACTGCCACTACTTTAGCGATTCCAGAGATTTTATCTATTTATCTATTTATCTATTTATCTATTTATCTATTTATCTATTTATCTATTTATCTATTTATCTATCCGGCTTATAATAGAACCTCCCAATGGGTTTCAAGAAAAGTATGTATGGTTGCTTCTGCTTCGATAAGGTAGTCACTGGATATTACGATAAAAAGTTTATAACGTTACTAGTTTCTATGTGCTGTAGGTGGTGTGCATGCAACTAGACTTTGGAGCTTCAAGTAAAAAGAAAGATGTTTTGTCTTTTAAAAAAGGAAAATGGGCAATTGAGTTTCCGCGTGTCTTATAAATCTGTTGGGAGTAGAGGAGCTTAAACTTTAAATATCACCCCTGCTAATACACGTACTTTCACACTCCTATATACTGTCATAGTAGCAGGAGTACAGTAGTAGTAATTTAATGTTACTTTCGATTATGGACTGATCGTGAAATATATATGTAGCCTCTTTTTCTGCTCTAGCTATTGTCTTTAAGCTACTAAGTGTCAGTATTAAGTTACTACCGTAAATATCAACTACGTTTTTTATGTGTATTGGCTCAAAAGGACTTTACTAGGGCTTTAAATCATACTCTCGTATATCTTCTATCATGTACTCTGTTATGTACTCTATTATGCAGTACTCTACTTTGCCTGTAAAAACAGAGATTAGTTGGGGTAGTATTAAGATACGAAATTGGATTTTTCTAGTTGTTTTTGCAGATTCAATTGGTTTGGAAGTCACAGTTAATATAAATCTTGGTTGTATCTCACGTTACGTATTGGCATGCACTTTAAATTGCCATGGGTACTCACCAATCACTAAGCAGTAATGAGCCACAATAGAAGGCAATTACTAAAGCGAACATTTTTCAATTTTTCAGCAGATTTCGATTTCACAGGAATACTTTATGTCATTACCACAGATCCTTGGCTCAGAGTATACTGGGTCGAAACTAGCTAAGTTGTGTATAGTAGACGCACAAGTCAATGAATCAATGGAACATAACATGAAACATGAGTGAAACATTAGTGAAATATAAGTGAAACATTTGGCAAATAAAGGAACAATTATGAAACAAAATCGGAGAAAAATGGAGCAACATGGAGCAACGAGTAACACTTACTGTGTACTGCACATAGAGAAAGAGTCATTGTCCAAGCACCCACTCCATGAGTGGAAATCCGTTCCATCACATAAAGATAAAATACTCAATAGTATTTTTTTATTCAAAGAAATGAGTCCGTCAACTTAAGACCCAATACTACTGGTGGGTTTATTAAGAATAGTGTTGAAAGATTATTGATGGTGGGTGTCACGTGACCTGCACGCAAGTGACCGTGAGGTACGGGCCTTGCGCACCCAATAACACCCTCTCAAAAAC
This sequence comes from Metschnikowia mauinuiana, assembly GCA_002374555.1. Taxonomy (NCBI): domain Eukaryota; kingdom Fungi; phylum Ascomycota; class Pichiomycetes; order Serinales; family Metschnikowiaceae; genus Metschnikowia; species Metschnikowia mauinuiana. Next base: position 130,347 of record NKZY01000891.1, on the reverse strand, counting down.
TTTTACACCTTACTCCACATAAACCATGCCTAGTGTTGCTGGCTTCATTCTCAGTACTGTCCTCGGCCTTTCCGCCAGGAGACTCCAGGTGCAAATTGTCGGCAAGCACTTCGCTGCCGGCTGGAACCGTGTTCCAGGGTACGCCCTCTCGGTGTCGGCGTTCGTGTCTGCCTACTTGGTGTGTGACCACTTCATTGACAACAACAGAGCTTTATTGAACAGAAGATTGGTGCAGTTGCGTCAGCAGAGAGCCGAACATGATCTCTTCCATGACTTTGACTTGTCGGAAGATCACAGATTGACTGCTCAAAAGAGAAAATCCAGATTCTCCGATTTGTTCGACACTTTTGGAAAGGATTATAAATAGGTTTGCATGTGCTTTTCGGCGAGAAGGCCGTATGGTCTTTGGAAAGTGTAATTAGATATTAAACATTGTTAGCATGAGTATATGGTGTATTACTACGTAGTATGTAGATTTATCTCTATGGACGACCCAAGCTGGTGGTGACTACTCCTTTTCTTCCCCTTCTCCTTCTCCTTCTCCGCCACTGCCTGCATCGCTATCTCCTCCACTTCCAGCATCGTCAGTGCCACTATCACTGTCTCCTTCACTGTCACTGATGACATCGCTATTGTATTCCTCATCAATCTCACTGCCGTCTTCCTCTTCCACTCCTCCTGCATATGTGCCGTCCTCCTCCTCGTCATCACTAGCAGGAGCAGGATTGGCCGAAGGGTCTTGAGGTTCACCCCCGTTTTCTGCCTTTTCGGTTTCCTTCTGCGATGGTTTCTCTCTGTTTTTCTCGTCGAACGAGTTATCTTCGATGTTCATCTTCTTGACAAACTCCTCGATGAAAGTAAACGATTTTTGATCGATCATACTGAACTCGATCTCCGTTTCTCCAGCTTCTTCTTTGGTGGTTATGACCACACTGAATGTGAAACGAGTGATGTCCCTGTATACAACGGATTTGATGGACTTGAAGTCAAAGATCAACGTTGGCTTCTTGAACCCGAAAATCAAGTATGCTCCACTTGGCGAATTGGCATCTGCAGGCGGAACAGAAATAAAACATAACGAGCCTTCTTTGGATCCTTTGTATGCTTCCACCATCACTAAATCATTATGCGAATCAGCATTCTGCGACACACACACAGAGGTATCTTCATTCATGTTTACTGAATTCTTGATGGGGTTGGCCGAAGGTAAATAGTTTATGAGGTTGGCTCCACACATCATGAACTGGCGCTGGAGGAAAACAATGATGAATTCATTGATTGGCTTGATGCCGTCTAGCGTCGAGGTCATGTGCGCTACTTGGTCATCTGCATTGGGAGGCACTTTCCCTTCCTGGACCAATTGTTTCTTGATGAGGTCCAAATTTAGCGTAATGATAATGGGGTCGTTTTTTTGGGTTGTTTCTGGCTCGTCTTTCAACCAGATGCACATCATCACTGTGTCCTTCTTAGTGGAGACCGTAGAATTGCCAAGAATCGGTATAATCACACAGAATTCAAAGGCCGACAGAAGATCCGTAATTGAGGTTATTTCTGGCACTTTGGTGGTTGGACTGACGGCAGAAAAAACGGGTTTGGGCGTTTTTCCGTCCGAGTCCATCAAGAGGTGGAACACAAAATTGAGTTTCTTTCGAACAGGCGAAGCAAACGAGAGGTTGGCCAACTCAAGAATGATTTCGCTGGTGCTAATAGGGCTATTGATTTGTAATTTCAGGGCCAGAAGTATCTCCACTTGCGTTGGGCCTTCATAAGGCAAGGCAAATTGGGGTGCTGGAGATGCTTTGGCTGCGGGTTTAGCGTCCTTGGCCACCTTCTGTCTTTTGGTGCCATTGCGCTCGGCACAAAACTCCACCACTTGCTTGAAGGCATTCTCCGTGGCTGGGTACTCGGCAACGGCGGCCTGGACCACTTGCTGGATATCTTGGGGCAACTTCGAGATCCACATAGTAGTTGCAGAGAATAAAGACGCGCATCTCTATTCTCGAGTATACGGAGCGCGGCGCATGCACCTGACGCATATCGGATCTGCTCTCGTAAAAACACTTATTGTTTCAGATTAGAGCTGGTATTCCGTTGACCTGATTCCAGAGCTCTCCTGCATTGAGCGTGTGATATCCATGGATTGATGTTGTTGACTGTGATTATTATTTGTTGATTGTGATTGACATTGATGAACAGGAACAGCTGGCATGACTACATCCGTGCTCCATGATGATAATGCTAGCATCTTGTCAATTCTTCCCGCCTCGCAAGGCCTCATTTATGGTGCTAGCTATAAGGAGCTCGTTTTGGATTTAATGAGTGAAGAAATCGCCAAAAACACCCATGAGAAACCCCGCTTGCTTCGCTTGAAGAACCGCTTGCTCCAGCCTGATATCCACTCCGAGAAGTACAAGCTCCAGGTCGATAGGGACAAGAACCTCTTGATGGCATTGGCTTTTCCTGAAATATACACCGAAGCACTAGCGCTTGTGACGGGAAAAGCGGTGAGTTTCGAACTTTGGCAGAATGATGGTGAGTCCAAAGACTCTTTGGAACAGTACTTCTTTGGAGCACAGCAGAACATCCCGATTTTCACCAGGGTTGCTTTGGAACCCACGGTTGGTGAAACACATGACGAATTCGCCGACGTCAATGTCATTCTAAAAAGTAATAAAATCCTACGGCATATGGGGTATACCATCAATTTAAACACCTTCGAGCTAGAGGAACTAGGTGAGACCTCCACACTGGGTGAGAGGATGGAGAAGACAGAGTCGGAGTCTACAGACCGGGATGGTTCTCAGCAATGGACAGAGTGCCATTTGGAGCCGCTAGATTCGGGCCATGTGTTCGTGGACCTCTACCATTGGTTTTGCTCGTGCGACGACTTTGATGGTGCCACGTCTAACTTTATCTACACAGCAGAGGAGCTTCTAGCGTCCAAAGCTTTGGATCACGAAAGGGAAAGTCTTTTGGTGAACATGCTACGCAATTCGCCGTGCAAGCACTCCAAAGTTTTGCCTGTATGCAAGCACATCCTAGCTGTGGTGATTATGGTTCTCAATTGGGACGTAAGCAAGCAGTTCGAGCTCTATGAATACGTCGGAGCTGACAAAATAGAAAAGTAGCTACAAATATAGATAGATAGATAGATAGATAGATAGATAGATAGATAGATAGATAGATAGATAGATAGATAGATACAGGTGAGGTTAGACCAATTATGGGTTGAATGGCTACCACAGACTATAACCAACTCATGCAACTGACCATACAGCTCGTCAAGAGTGACTATGGCCCTGCAATATGACTTTACCAGTAGTAGTAGTGATTGTAGCTGTAGAAGTATTGTACATTGCGAGTAGTGCTCCAAATGGTTCCTGGTGGTTCTGACCACACGACACGACTAGTATCGTGGATTATAATGAGTACTGAGTAATCACTATGCAATCGAATATTGTGGTTAGATAGTGGAGCGAATGGTAGTAGTCGTAATAGAATCAGGAGACTTGGACAAGTACTGACCAAATAAAAAAAACTCTGTAGTACTCTGCTAATACATTGCTCTACGCTAGAATGCGCTCCAATAAACTACATTGGTAGAACTGTGTAGCTGTAGTAGTATTTAGAGTACTATCAGTAGTGATAGTAGAAGTAACGATATTATTACAATTGTTAGTGGTGGTGGTAGTGTAGTGCTTATACTTCTCTGAGTATAGAACATTGACAATGAATTTATAAATAGCCACGTCAGACTATCAACATGAGTCACCGGTATCACGCAGAAGATACTAGATACAGAAGATAAAGATAATACAGATAAGAGAGAATGATGTACCGAACCAGGAATTAAGAATTGAAGTTTGGGCTCAACTTTTTTTTTTATCAGAATCTGTTCTAATAATAGTTTTGGTGGTGGTGTTTCATACATGTTCCAGGAGTGACCCAAGAGTGTTCTGCGACTAGTGGGTGAGTGCAAGCGGACATGAAACATGCACCCGTCAGAAATAAGAGCCATAGCAAGAGTCCAAGCTACGAGAAGCACAAGAGAGAAAGCACGGAACACAAAGCCAAACGGCAAACCCCATATAAAGCTGTGTTTCGCTGATTTTATTTCCTTCTAAAATAAATTACCCTTTCTTACGGTATCCCAAAGTCCAGCTCCGCAGAATACATTCACCTTACTTTTGGAGTATGCGATTAAAGTTCGCACCCATTTTCCATGGCTTTCCACTATTGCGCTCGGCCAGTGTCTCACCCGCGAGAAAACCAGAAAAGTTTTCCGGAGCTCTCAAACCTTTTTCCAACAAAAACTGCGACCAGTTTTTTTTTTTCGTGCCTAGGAAGCTATATTTCCCCCAACACTATCCGCCATCGCTGACCCGGAGACTTGGCCTAATTCACCCTTTATATACTTTGCAAACGTCAGCTCCGCTTTTCTGCCCTTTCCTTTTTCCATTTCCGCGCCTTATTGCCCTTCGGACCCTTCCCTTGCATCATTCCTAAAATCCGTCCCGGAGCACTCGCCGACTGTCAAACTTGACTTCCAGCTTTTGCCCATTTGATAAACTGAAATCCAGGCTTTTGCCCAATATCTGAGAAATTAGAGCTCCTTTCCCCAGCATTTGTGACGACCCCCCTCCCACGTTTTCCCAAAACTCCCGGACCCTTTTTCTGAGTCCGTTCAATCTTATGTCTAATTGATTCTCCCCATACTTGATACTTATACCCTCAATATGTCCAAGTCTGCCTTATCCAGCACATCGAATTCCACACAAAAGACCAGCCGGACGGCGGTTTCCGCCGGGAAACCCTCCGCTGATACCCCGAGAAATGGCTCGGCCTCCAGTGATTCAACTGCCAATGGTTCCACATCCACCAATGGCAGCTCGGCAACCAGCTCCACCACGAGCTCGTCTTCCTCGGCCACAAAGCAGCCCACGGGGCCCAGCCGCTTCCGTGGTGATGTGCCTGCCTTCAACCCCAGCTCCAGCCTGGGCTCGCCTCACATATACAACCCCGAAATGAGGCACTATCTCCCCCAGTCACATGCCCTGCAACCCATGTACCCAACGCAAAACCCCCAGTTCTACTCGCAGCAGCCACAACTCATGTTCAACGGCCAGATGATGCAGCCCTACTACCCTATGGCCATGGGCTACCCCGACTACGTCATGTACCAACCTTATCAGTATTACATGGCCAACCCATACCAGGCGCAGGCACCAATGCCGTACATGAACAACATGAATGGTTTCAGCCCCAACAACAACAACCAAAACCAAAACAACAACAACAATAGAAAAAAACACTCGAGAAACAACTACTATGCCAACCACAATTCCAACAACCACAACCTTCATCCGAATCATGTGAACGGCAAGCATACTCCAACCTCTCAGCATCACTCTAACATGAGTTCATATCCTTCCAATTCTTCTAATACTGGCGTGACCTCTCAGGATCACTTGGCTCATGCTCCAGGCTCTCACGCTTCTGCACCTGCTGTGCCTACTCAATCAACGTCTTCACTGACGAATAATAAAGACCCCAAGGCCGCCTCCAATCCTCTAGAGCACCAGCAAAATGGTTCAACCAACATTGCGCCTGCACCCAATACGCACGTTCTGCGAAGCACTCAACCCTCGCCCCCAAAGAGCCCCGTGCAAGCACCTGTCTCAAAGGCACCTACAGCTATTAGCAAACCTGCAACGACTAATGATAACGACCCAACTAATAATGCACAAGAGAATGCGACTATTCCAGCCACTGAAACAAAAGGCGACTCTACTACCAACACGTCCACTCAGCCTGTTCCAAAATACCCACTCTTATTTAATCTTACTGCGGAGGAAGACAAGCAAGACAGATTAGCTTCCATGAAGCCATATCTTACATTTATAAAGAGTAAGTCTCTCCATCAGAACACGAAACAGATCTCCCTTTCTGGAAATCTACATGTTGACACTGATGTTCAGTTTAAAGTCATACATCACAATGATGGTTCGGAGAGTCAAACACACTTGTGCAAACAAACCGTTATCAAGAATTACAAGCCTACCACAGTCAGCGATCCTCCTGCCAATGCCGTTAAGGCTCCTATGAATTGGGCTTCTCTTTTACTGAGTAGTGCTAAGAAAAGTCCCACTCTGAAGAGCAAGTCATCTACATCTACAACGCAAGCTTCCGAAATCCAAAAATCACAAACCGAATCCAAAGATGCAACTCCAAACAATACGAATCAGATCTCAGGTCCTCAGCCTCTAGGGTTGATTGCACTTGTGATGCTATATGACCCTAGTTTTGATATTAACACTGTGAAAGGCTTCAGCTTGAAGCCTCGTGGCTTGACCAATTCCGGAAATATTTGTTATATGAATGCAGTTTTGCAATGCTTGATGTTTTGCCCAAGCTTCAACCGGATATTCACATTCATTGGCGACAAATCGATTGGAAGTCTTGGGGGAAAATCGTCCACTCCTTTGATTGATGCCACCATAAGTTTTTTGACTGATTTCGTGAATGTTCCCGCTGCTCAAAACGGAGGGAGTGTGGTTAATGCAGATGGAATTGTTGTTGGACGTCCACTTTCGCCCGAAAAGCTATACATGAAACTCATAGAAAGCCCCCAGTTCCAACATTTGACCTGGGGCCAACAAGAAGATGCAGAAGAATTCTTAGGATACTTCTTAGACGGCATTCACGAAGAATTCGTGAAGGCTGAAGCCACAGTCTCGCCAGAAAAGTTCGAGCAGCTTTCAGTAGACTATGCCGGCCAATTGGATTCTGTTCTGGCAGCAGAGCTCAAAGCTTGTATGAAATCTGCTTCAAGATTGGTACGCTGCATAAACAAAGCAGAAGACAAGAGTGAAACCGAAGGTGGAGACGACGTGGGCGAAAAAGAGTGGTCGGAGGTTGGAAGCAGAAGTCAGGTTTCCAAAAAGAGAGTATCAGAAGTGGAACCTTCACCAATTACCCGGCTTTTCGGAGGCAAGTTCCGCAGTGTGCTTACGATTCCAAAAGCAAAAGAAGGCAACTCCATTACTGTGGACCCCTTCAGATCCGTGCTGGTGGATATCTCACAAGAAAATGTGACCACGATAGAAGATGCGCTTTGGCAATTCAATGAAATCGAGAAGATCCCTTACAAAACCGAGAGCGGCTTGGAGGTGGTGGCCAAGAAGCAAACCTTCATTGATGGATTGCCAGAAATCCTTATTCTACAGCTCAAAAGATTTTCATACAGAAACGAGGAACAAGCCGACTCGGATGCCCAGGCCAAGAGCTCCAATGGAACCCATGGGGTGGGCACAATTGAGAAGGTCATGAAGACGGTCAACTACGGCCTCGACTTGACCGTGGCCCCCGAGATACTTTCGCCAAGCATTAGAGCCACCGCGCTGCGCAACTACCTGTTGATCGGAGTCATTTACCATCATGGAAGAAACGCAGAAGGCGGACACTACACATGTGACGTGTTGCGGCAAGACCAGGACTGGCTTCGGATCGACGACACTGCAGTGGAAGCCATCCACGCATCCAAAGTCACCGAGAAGCCGGAGGCCAGAGATAAGAGTGCATACATTTTGATGTACCAGAGGAATGGGGAAGTTAAAAATGCTAGCCAAAGATGGTGGTGCTAGCCGTACATAGCGAATAAACTGAATTGATCAATGATTGTTGAAGATTATATTTACTTAGGAAGGTCCTGAGCAGTGCGGTATAAAGACTGGAATGGATGGATCACCACATTGTTAAAGTCCCACACCTTCTCTCGGGCATAGATATCCAGCTTCAAAAACTCCAACACCTCCGACCGGGAGTCGGCCTGGATCGTGAAACTGCTGCCCAAGAACTCCTTCTTGGTCTCATCTTTGAATATGGGCCCTGCACTGGTGATCGTGCCCGAGGCCACTTTTTCCGGCACCTTGCTGAGGTGGTCTGCTCTAAAGGCCAATCTTTGGTTCACGGGGTTATCATAGATGATCACGAGCCATTCCAATTTTCTGGGGACTTTCATACTGTAGTGGGTGTTTCGTCGACTAGGTGCGAAATGTGGGGACTTCGCGAACACAGTCTATTAAAAGAGTTTAACATACAAAAGCCACAAGCCCCAGATCCCCAACGAAATCTGAGAAAAAATTAATTCATAAATCATTGATTAATTCTAACTTTCACAATATTAATCGAAAGTCCTTTCCCGTTCAAATAGATATTTAAGGGTTTTGGTTTTATTTAATGGCCAATTCAATCTTGTGGATGTACGGGTCTACGATTACGGTTCAGGCAAGTGCATTTCTTCAGGTGCTTTTTCAGGTGCTGAATTCTCAATCGATAGCAATGTCTTGTATAAATACAAGTTTGGATATGTTTGATTTAAGAAAATTAGAAATAATTTAGAATTGACATTTCCGAAAATGGATTAATAAATCATATCCTATGATTATCTTGTGAAGGGGTGGGGAGAATCTACTACCCTTTTACCTCACATTTACATACTAAATCTATATCTTATACACGTATGGGAATAAGGAGTGTACCAAACAACTCTGAAGCTACTTTTCGTCATCCTTTTAGGTTGATCATTTTTTCTCTTCCTTCTTTCATCCTATTTTTCCCATCCTTCGTTCATCCTTCTTTTTCTCAATTTTTTTCTTGCCCTTTTTCATCCTTTCGATTGGGTGGTCCTTTGACCAGATGTGAACCCATTGAATAATCCAATAATTGATTTCCATTATCTTTTGGTTCATAAAATCACCAGACTTTAGGAATCAAAAGAACAAGATCCGAATAAATTCTAGATCATTGAAAAGAAATCAAAAATTGAAAGACCCACACTACTCCCAAAGCACACAACACCAAACCTATCAATGAGGACCGAAACCCCCGCGGGCAAGGCTCATGCACCTTGTTAATAGAGAAGTTGGCAATGCTGTACTGCAGCGCAGTGCTATGCCGACAATACAACACGGATCCAAGACTACTTGATCTCTTGAATCATCTCAAGGTAAGTATGAAGAAAAAAAAGAAAACCGCGCGAGGCCCGGAATCTTGGGCCTCTTTATACTCGCCCGCGGTCGTGCGCGTACACCAGCACTGCATGCATTTCTATGCGCTATGTACTACATACTGTACACTATATACGGTACACCTCAATATTAGCAGGTGTTAACGTGGTGCATCCCACATTTCGGATGTACACTTTTTGGATGTTTCTGTGGCTAGCACAGATCTGGCCCAATCCTGTAGCGTATCCTTGGCTCATGTTGAAGGAACCACTAGTCACAAACCCAATGAGCTGCTCCACCGACTGCGTGCTGGCCCGTTCGTAGATTCTCGCATTGTCTGCGATGGTGCCTTTGTTGGTGACAGAGATACGCACGGAGACCACGGGCAACGGTGGGAATTTGGTAGCGTCGGCTTTGTAAGTTCCATTGACAATGCTTTGGTGTTGTTCGTTTGCAGCTGAAAATTCCGTGATGGGTATACGCTCCACATCCAGGTCTCGCGTCTCGTTGATGACAGTAGCCAAATCGTCCAAGTTGCGTAGCACCCTAGACCTCGTTTCATCAAACTCACCAAAATGGTATTTCTTGGTACTGCTAGGGTCCTTGACAAAGTCCTTGCCGAATATCCATTTGCGCAAGAAATACCAGTCTGCCGATATATCCAAAGGACTCTCCATGCGCTCCAATGGTTGTCTTTTGCTGGCCGGAAGCTTCTCCCGCTTCATCTTCGAACCTTCAGTAACAAGGCGGTTTTCTCTATACCCCTCTGCCAAAAAGGGAAAGTCGTGGGGATAAGTGGGCACACCAGCCTCGAAGTTGAGCTGATGGTCTTGACGCATGCCAGCAGCTTTCACGTCGTTGACCTGCATGAGCTTGCTCCAGAAAGGCTGGACCCAGAACCACGGCATGGTGATGCACCACGTGAACTCCGATGTCTTTTGCACAAGCACGGGGAACTCGATGTTGCCGTGGATATGGGTGGATTGGGGCTCGTACCGTGCAAACTCGCGGCCGAGCTGCTTGAGTGTGTACATGTTTTTGTACGAGTCATGGCGGCCTTGCTGGCTTAAAATGGCCGAGACTGCACGTGGATCCATGTGGGCCTGCTTTTGGAGAAGTAGGTCGTTCACTGATAATGCAGACTGTGGGTGCTTGTTCCGAGGAGGAGTGACTGGGTGTTTCCAGAAACGGGGGTCTTGGATGAAAAAGGCAAACGTCGTTCCACTGGGGATGGTGCCTGCATCCTTATGCTGTGAGTACAGCCACCATGCACTGGTGACATTCTGGTCAGCATTCAAATGCATGATCTTGCTTAGAACATTCAATGACGTAGGACCCCGGAGCTGGATACTTCCTAAAGCATAGCGGCAGTCGGTGATGGTCATAGACTCTTGCTTCTCCACAAAACCTTTCATTATATGGAATACTTCCTCGTAGTTGCTGGGGTGGAGACACACTAGCAATTGGTACCCCAGCAGGGAACTCAAATAAATGGTCCCCCTTGAAACCTTCTCGCTTCCACTGTAGATCCACCCGTCATAAGATTTGAGTCCCTTGGTGAGCCACTCCGGCACTTGGGCTGGGTACTTTGTGAATTCATTGAGGAAGCCAAGTATGGGGTATAGAAGCGACAGTTGCACTATCAACTCACCGTAGTGGGAAGTTTCAAATGCCAACAGCAGTTCTTTTGCAGCCCGACTAACAGCACGGAAACACTTTTGATTGGGCGAAAACGGGATCTGGTAGCCCCATCGTTTGATGAGGTGGAACCGTTTCGCATGCCAGATATGGTTGGGTAACCACGTGAACTCTTTCTGACGGTGGGAAAACTTCAAGTTTCCCTGTGGTTTCACACACAAGTCATTTGTGCCCACCCGGTCGTGTGCTGCCAAAGCATTATTTGTGGGCTGACACAGGTCTGAAACAACCTTCAGAGCCAGGATACGCTGGAGGGTATTGATCTGCAGGTTCAACGTCTTGAAGTGTTCCTTAAACGACGACCCCTGCGTACTGGGAATGCCACGGAGCTCCTTGATCCGAGACGCCAAGCGCAAGAGCTTCTTTTGCATCTTCAAGCGGTGCAAGTCTCTGCCTCGAAGGTGAGGAGCCTTGGCCGGCACGCCCGTGGTGGAGTTCTGCATTTCTTTCAATGCCCTTTTGCGGAGCCGTTTCGGAATACGTTTCACATTATGAGACGCCGTTCTTCGCCGTAATGTTCGGGGCAAGTTCTGGAAGATCCGGGTCAGAGACGCATACTTGGTGTTCAACTGCGACTGCTCGAACGCCCTAATCTCATACTCTCGCGATGCAATGAAGTTTGGGAGATTTAAAACACCGTTGCTGAGTGCAAGATCGCTGGCCTCGCTTCGAATCGTCCGGCTACTATAAAGCTTGGCTTTTTTGGCGGGAAGCGGGGGTTTGGGTGGCATGCAGTGGGAAGTAATGGGAAGTAGTGGGAAGTAGTGGGAAGTAGTGGGAAGTAGTGGGAAGTAGTGGAGAGTAGTGGAGAGGTGCGATGAGTCGCGAATCGTCTACACTAGTCTACAGTGCAAGACACAACGAGATGATGTAGGATTGAATTTTTGGTGGTTCCAGGTAATTTTTTGTTATTTTTGGCTGTAAATTTTTGACTATGAATTTTTGGACTGACTATTGGTTTATATTTACATTTCCATTATTGGTACTTGGGATTAATAAGTGCTAGTGCTGTGTCGCCAGGCCAAGTGCACTCACTAGTGAGATGCGCATATTGGTATAATGTGCTGGGAGACTCCATTGAAGTACCATTCACCAAGACATTCCAAGCATTCCAAATTCCAAGCATTCGCCAAACTCAGTGACGTAATAAAAATGGCTTAATTAGCCAATGGAAAGAATATCCTCCGGAATCTTGGCTAATGTTGTGGCTGGTATGGAAGGTGTTGGTAATAGTGTTAGTAATGGATAGTGGCTGGTGATTGATGGTTGCACTATTTCTAGCACTGAGCTGTGCGATACAACTCTCAACATCTCAACTCTCGAAATCTTAACATCTCCACATCCATCCATTATTCCCATTTTCTTCCTTTTCTCCACCTTTCTTGCGTTTATTCCCATTTTCTTCCTTTTCTCCGCCTTTCTTGCTTTTGTTCTCTTTTATTATTTTGCCTTTTTCCTTAGTAGTACAGCACACTGTATAGCGTGGGTAAATGGGTATGCTCGCTCTGCCAGTCCGCCAAAATCCTCATCATCTCATCTTCCATAATCACCGGGTACTCATCTTCGTCATCTTCACGGATCCGCCGGGCCTGCTCCTGCTCCCGGAACCCCTGGATCATCTTCACCAACCTAACTATACCCTTGCCTCCGATTTTGGCGTTCTCGTTGTCATCCTTGATGTCTATGTTGATCACGTGCACCACCTGGCGGACATCCTTCTCCTCGGCCGCTTCGGATTTGTTGCTCATTCTATTCATGAGATCCTCTAGAACCGAATCAAAGCACCGCTCCTCACATGTGATCACCAAATCGAACTTGCCTGCATCCAGGTTGTTGTGCCACTTTTCGGGCGCCCGTTTGACCTGCTTGTTCCTTAACAACATGGAAATCAAACCCTGTGCTTCGTACATTTTCTTGTGCTCCTGAGACATCAAGTCCTGGTAGATGGTCTCGTACGGGGTGCCAAACTCGTAGACATTGGGCCGGTCGATGGTGGGACCTGGCAACTTGACGGAGGAGCCTGTACCGAAGGACCGGATATCGAATCCTGCATCCTTGAGCTGCTTGTGGGCTTCCATGGACCGGTTATTGTTGGCTGCACACACTGTACATATTTTCATGTCCCCGATTCCCATCTTGTTGTGTTGAGAAGCTACTGATATGGAGCGGGATCGTCTTAGCATCTCGCATGTATACCTATATGCACTACCGCCACCACTAACTACCAACCACCCATCAACAATTCACCACCCCACAACTCTTCCTTCACTCATCTGTTTTTGTATTTCATTCAATGATAGCCAAATTTCTCAATGGCTTTCATATAATGACTCACGACTCCAAGGTGACAAAGTCGTCTCCAGATGTCACACTCTCGATATCGGAAGCAGTGCCTACCTTCACATAATCGTCGCCTGCATTCTTGCATGGGTGGAAGTGGATAATTTTGTTCTCTTCCGTGAGTTTCTCCTTTAATTCCGTGTAATCGTCATGGTTGCGGAGCACAATGCCAATCAACATCGATGGGTCAAGAGACAGTATAGGTAGCGACTTGCATGTGGCTGAGTGGTAGGTTTCCGGGTCCGAAGATACTACCTGGAGATGGTGTGGGTCTAGGTAAAGCAAGTTTTCATCCTGGAAGCCAAAGAAGTAGTAGCTAGATGAAGGTTTACCACCTGCAATCCCCACACATTGGTGCAAGGAAAGAAGCTGGAGGATACTGGAATAGTAGTATGAGTTGACATTTTCAATTCCCAAACGGATGGGGAAAAGAATGAGGATGGGACAAGCATTGATGTCGCAATATTCCAGAAGCAGGCCCGATCTCAGAGACTCTTCGGAGCCACTGCAGGAGAAATGCTCTTCGATCTGGTCATCGTAGAGATCGCAGCTTTCGCTTATTAGCACCTGAATGCGGGGGAGTTCTCTTGAATCTAGGCTATTGAATTTGGAACATAGCCTGGATATGGAGAGCGAAGCCGCATCTGGCCCAAACCACTGGCCTGGTTTCACCTTCAAAGGCAGTTGGGCCGCTACCTTGATGAAATTGTGAAGGGAAAAAGGGCTTTTATAGTCATCTGAAAATTGCCTCATGATAGGTACCAACGACTGGGGGTCTTGGACCAGGAGTAGATATTCAAAAGCATTGGCAAGAAGCGACTGGGAGGTTCGGATCATACATCCCCATCCCACATCGGAGGTGAAATGGGCATTGTCAAACACCGCAGGAAGAGTCGAGTTGGGCACGGAATTGAATATCATCGATGACAAGAACGTAAGGGGGCTAGGCCCGGAGGGATCTCGGTCTATGGGCGAAAAGCCCGACCGGTAGGTGAAAAAGATGCGGTTTTTGATGGCCTGAGCAATGTTTGGGGCCAGCATCGAGTCGCCCGTATACTCCTTGCCCCATACATTGACTTTGACGTCTGTGGGCTCAGAAACCATGCGGGACCAGAAAGTATTGAGGTTTGCCAGGATCTCACTCATAAATATAGCTAGAATGAGATGTTACGATGACAGATCAAGGTGTTAGACAGCAGATAAGCTGGGTTTTTTCACTATTCAGACGATAGCTCAAAAAATGACTCAACAGATAAAGTGATATCTGCTGGCAGGCGGATCTGGGGATGAGAAATGACTGAAACCGTATTAGTCTCCTTAAGTATAGGAAGAATGGAGCAAGGGGGTTTGGAGGAAGTAGGATATTCAGGAATCGTATGGTGCACGGGTCTAGCGGGGCGTGGGATCTTCACTCAAATAAACTAGAAATGGAAATTGGAATGGGAATGGGAATAGGAATGGGAATTGAACGGTTAAGTCACGGGGTTAGAGTAAATGACCGGCTAAAGCGCGTGGGATTAGTGGAGTGCGTGATTGCGTAGCCGGTCACATGTCACGATAAGATAAGCCATAGAGACACCAACACTAACACCACCACCAGAAGATTAAATAATCCATAATAAAATAAATAAGAATGAGACATCTGTTTACTTAGCGTAACATTGACTTATAATTTCATTTTACTGTTTTTGTATTTTGGATGTTCCGTTTTCATGGTATGCTTTTCAATGTGTGTACTGCATACACCACCATACCCCAGCCAAAGAGTCCCAGAGTACAATTCGAAAGCTCTGGACTTTTGGAGAGGAGTCAAGTGATAAAGTGAAATTTTCTAAGTAATGACTCATTACGATACAATTTTCTACTGTAGCTATCCAGTCTGGCTCTAGCTACTGTTTCTGTCTAAATGTATAAATAGACTATTCCAAGTACTGAACCTTCGACAGTGTTTTAAGTTTGAATCTAGTCATTGGTTTTGAAATAATAATTATTTTATGATATTACATACTTTTCATGGAAGATAGTTAACACCCTAAGATAGACCAGTACACCCTAAGACTTACTTCTCGAATATGACATTAGTATTTAGGCTACTAAGGAAGTGTAGGAACTTCTGTATATTTTAAAACAAACCTTGTTTATGATTTCTATTTGGTGCCATTTTTTAATTTAAACTTTGCTATAATTTTAAAAGTCCTATAATAGATTTAACACTCATAGGTATAGTAAATGAAAATGGTAAGGACATAATTACCTTTCCAGATATAGAAAATTTGGATACATCTACGTGTTTGGGAACGGAAAAAAGATTGACTTTTGTAGTGTTTTATTCCAACAAACTTTAATGCTCTATAATGCTAGTCAGTTTTATGATAATTGCTGTTGGGCCTTTTTCAAGTCACCTATGTACTTGATGGCGGAGCCTGCCTTGAGGAAGTCAACAATCTTTTATTATTGGGTGAGGAAAGGAACCTTTCTTTAAAACTTTGAGACCATTCGTTAAATTCACTTTGGCTCCAAGAGAAACCATACCCTTGATATTTGCAAAGAACAAATACAAGTCCAGACCCGGATTTGGAATTTAGGAGTTCGTGATTTAGTGATTTAGGGATATAATGATTTCAAAGGGTACATCTTCAGACCCTTTTTCGTGCTGTAATGTAAGGAATAATTTTCACTTTTAACAACGGTAAGCTAGTCACGTGCTAGGAATGAAGTTTGCAGTAATCAAGTCTAGTGGTGTATATTAGTGACTATAGCTAGAATGTTAGGTGTAATACTGCATATAGGGCACGTCATAGTACAGGTGGTAGTAGATATTTATTTGGCATTTTTTGCGTGTTTTTTTAACCTTTTTTTGACTTTTTGACAGTTTTATTTAAATCTATGGTTTTGTTGGCAGGAGTTCCGTATTAGTTCCGTACGTAACACTTTATTGGGACCCAATGACTACTAGGTTTACTGGTGCACGCGTAACAAGTGACCCACGTGTGTGGATTTGCCACCAGAAGCATGTGGATGATTTATAAAGGTGTAATTCTCAGAAATACACAATCATCATGAACTATGTTTTTTTAAAACGTTTGATTTTCGTGATTTTGCCAATTTGTCGAATCTGTCGAATCTGTCCAATTTGTCCAATTTGTCCATTGGGGTGTCTCATTTGCAGCAGCTCATGGCATCACGCACTCGCGGCGCACTCCATACTAGACCTTATCCTAGCAATCACTCACAGTGAAAGTTCCACACCTGAACAGCGAAACACCTGAAACGCACCTGAAACAAACCTGAAACACACCTGAAACATTATAGAAACATCATAGAAACAACATAGAACAGGAGTGGAATGGCAAAAAAGAATACTTCTCGAGGTGGAGGCAGAGGCGGACGTGGTGGAAGAGGCAGAGGCGGTGGACGTGGTGGTCGAGGCGGTGGTGGAAGAGGCGGCAGTTTCAGCCAGTATAACCTCAGCAAGTCGTCCCGAAGAAGAGCCAACAAATCGTACCTCCCCACTGACCGAGAGGTTCCCGAACTAATGGACCTTGAAGAGTTCTCCATGCAGTCGCTCTCCAGAAGACCCAACCGGGCCATGGTCAACGAGCCTAACTATACCCGTGGCAACACGGACAACACCATGAGGCAGCCGCTAAGGCAGCGCCCCATTGAGTTTGTCAAGGCCACCAGTATTTATGACCCAAGCAAGGATTTGTTTGAGCAGCTCCAAAAGTATAAGAAAGATGACTTTCTCGAGGATCTTAAGAATCTTGATATGGACAGCGAGCAAGAACTGCCGGAAGCGATCGAGTCTATTTTGATCCAGCAAAAGAAGGAACCAGAAAATGAAGATATGGAAGACGATGTTAAGAATATCGAGAATATGAAAGAGGTTTCTGAGGATGTTGAAGACGGTATAGAGGTTCAGGATGATATTGAAGATATCCAAGAAATTCAAGAAATTGAAGATGTTGAAGATATTGAAGATATTGAAGATATTGAGGATGTCCAGGATGTTATTGAAGATACTGAAGTTCTCAAAGATGCCAAAGAGGACACGGATGTTAATGATGTTAATGATGTTAATGACGATATTGAGGAGATTGAGGTTGAGGTGCTTCCTGATCGTGAGGTCTCTGAAGAGACTCAACTACACTCGGATGATGAAAACATAGAGAAACCCAAACCATTTCATCCAAATGTCGAGGCCCAAAAAACTCATCCTGTGAAGCCTGTCAAGACTGTGAGGGATCTGGAGGCAGTGGACTTTGTTATTGATGAAGTTGGAGATGAGACCTACTTGGACCAAGAAAACGTACAGAAAGAGGCCACGTTCTCTGTTCTTCAAAAGAAAATCCATAGCGAAAAGTCTCAGGGTGCCACAGAGTATGAACCCTACATTGCTGTGGGAAATGTTCTTTTGAGCACACACAAGAACTCTGCGGGACAAGTGACGGCGACATTTCCTAGAAGGGCTGGGTACAAGGGGTCACGTGATGTTGCTTTTGACGAATTGGATGATTCTGATGAATTCCAAGGTTACGAGGATTTTGAGAACTTCGACGACCAGGACTCGGATGATTCCCAACCCTCTGACTTCGAGGCCTACATGCAGGACGTCATGGGTGATCAGTACAAGTTCCATGAATCCGATGAAGATGAAAATGGAGAGGTTATTTATGACTATGGAGAGACCGGAGTTTCTTATGACGGGCCACGTGAGCCCGCCACCTCGGAAGAAGATTCCGATTCGGACGATTTCGACGACTACGATGTTTATGTATCCTCGGATAACGCAGAAAACGATCTGGACGGAGAAAGTCACCTCAATTCGGAGGAAGAGGGCTTGGAGGATATCCTTGAGTTTGCACGCAAGCAGAAAAAGTCACTCAACCCAATGGAGTTGCAGGCTTCAGGACCCCCCAGGAAAATCGGAAAGGGCAAGAAGCAAAAACTCGATCTTAGTGACGATTTGGACATTGAGCTCCGAGCATCACTCATGGAGCAGTTCCATTACCAGAAGCAGGCCAGAAGACAAAAGAAGCTCATGAAGAAGGAGAATCAAATCAAGGAGGGCATTGAGAGTCAAAACCTTCTTTTGAAGTACGACTACTCCATCCATATCCAAGAGATCAAGGAGGAGTTCGAGATTTTCTTGCACAACGTTTCCAAAGAGACCCTCAGCTTTCCTCCTTTGGATGGCCACGGCAACAAGACCATCTCCAAGATCGCCGGCCACTATAACATGAAGAGTGCCAAATGCGGCAACAATGGGTTGCATCAATACATCAAGGTGTCCAAGACGAAAAAGACGTTCCGGTACCTCCCTGCATATGATCAGGTGAACTACATTATGAAGCAGCGTCCCATCTTCAAGAGAACAGACGTTAAGCGCAGGACCAGGGATGAAATCAATGAGACCGATGCAAAGAAAGACCGTCCTAAGCGTGGGCCCCGCAACGAGGCTATTGTCAATGAAGGTGACATTGTTGGAGGAAAAGCCCCCGAAATCGACCACCAGAATATCGGAAGACAGCTCTTGTTGAAATTGGGCTGGACCAAGGGTGAAGGTCTTGGAGCCATAGGCAACAAAGGAATCAGTGTTCCATTGACAGCCACCGTGAAAAAGTCCAAGACCGGTCTCAAGTAAGACTTCTATGTTTTGGTGTTGCTCATTGGTGCTACTAATTAGTCATTTGTGATCTTACATTTGATAGACCAGATGGACTGAACAAATGACCATATCGATGGTTAAGTGATGGAGTCATTGGTCAAATCAAGATATGGTTCAACAAGTGGATCCATTTATTATGGATATCTAGATGTTCCGGCCCGAAACGTGATGGTGACTATTTAAATGGTTTGCACAAGTCGTCTCAGACTTGATGCTCACATGGTAAAAGCATCGGAAGTGGTGAATTCCACGGTCATAGATGAAACTTCTCCAAAGTCGGTGCAGTTGACTGCTACTAGTTCTATACTACACTCGAACATGGGAGAGTATCAACGTGTGCATTAATATAATTGGTATGATTGGTTGACATTGGTATCGTTGACATTAGCATGTTGAGGAGTTTTTCATGCCTGTGTAGCACTCATAAACATCATCGGGGCACGGTAAAAGCAGTGATTTAATATAGACGTTGATCATTCCAAAGATGAATCCCTAGTTTCTCCTCCCTTCTTTCACTTTCTCTTTCCCTTTTTTGTCTCTTTGAGAGGAGCCGCATGGCCAGTCCGCTTGACGTGCTGGAACAACTTGTTTCTCGACGTAAAGGGCTCGTTGCACGTGACACACTTGATGCCCGACCCACTGGGCTGTTCTGGCTTGGGACCTTTTGGAGTGCTGGTGCCCGAGTCGCTTTTGGGGGTTCTCTTTTTCTTCTTGTTCTTCTTCTTCTTATCTGTGGCCCAGTCTTCCGAATCGTCACTCTGTATAGCCAAGTCTGCCAACTGCTCTTCAAGGTCATTATTAGTTTTGTTCCCCTTGGTTTTTTTGGCTTTGGTCTCAACAAAATCCTCATCCACCTCGTCATCAACCTCAATTTCAACTTCCTCTGATTCATCGATTTCATTATCGATTTCAACATCGACTTCATCTTCTCCAGCATCTTCTTCGACAAGTACCTCTCCAACTTCCTCTCCAACTTCCTCTCCAACTTCCTCTCCAACTTCCTCTCCAACTTCCTCTCCCTCTTCCTCTTCTTCTTCGCCAATAATGTCCTCTTCTTCCTCTTCTCCGGTAGAAATTTCACTTGCAGCGGTCTCGTAGGACTCCTCATCGATGCCCAAATCTAAACCTTCCTGCACCATTTCCCGACGCAACTCCTCAATCATTTGCTTATGTTTCTTGGACTGCTCATGCAGACTGAGCTGTTTCTGCGACTTGAAAAGCTTGTCACATACAACACACTCGTAATTGTCCGAAGCAAAGTTGTCTGAAAACTCGTCAAACTCCGAGTCACTGCTGGCCACATCTTTGTCTGAGTCATAGTCGAACTCATCACGGAGCATAGCCTCGAGTTCGTTCAATTCGTCCAAATCCAAATTCTCCCAGTCTTGGGCCTCGTAATCGGAACTTTTCGCTATTTTCTCAAGCTTGAGCTGCTGGGCCTGTCTCTGTAGCCGTTCCTCCTGCTGCTTCTTGCGGGCCAACTCGTATTTTTCGATTCCTGGCTTGACCCGAGGATCTCTTCGCTTGATGAACGTCACGTACTTGCGGACGGTTTCGTTGAACTCCTTACGGGCCGCATCACGGGCCTTTTTGTTCTCTTTCTCCATGATTCGTCTGGTCCGCCGGTCCGGCGCCGACGAATACCGGTACTCGTCCACCCAGCTGTAGGTCTTGACCGTGGAAAAATTGCTCCATTCCTGGTAGAAAACCCGGATTTCCTGCGCATAGTCCGAGTGGGAGTTCCCAAAGCGTGGGAACAACAAAAACTCGCCTCCAAGTGCCCCCACATTGGAGCTATCGTCCATGTACTTGGCGTATCCGTCGAGCTGCTGGTACTTGGCATGCTTAATTTCCTCAGCAGCCAACCTCTCGAAAATTCGGGTCACTACACTGTAGAACCCGTGTAAGGAATCGTCCTGGACGGCATATAGCGCCGGGTTGAAGTATCGTAGTATTTCTTCAACGTGGATACTTGGCACGACCATTCCTGCCGCCTCGGAAAACGACATGTCTTCGTCATCCTGGAGAATTTGCCATTTGTGTGAGTCGTACCAGGACCGTTCCTGGGGGTCACTTAACACCTCGTACGCTGCTCGGACCAATGCAAACCTCTGGTTGGCTCCCTCCACATCATCGGGGTTTTTGTCGGGGTGTAGTTGAAGTGCTTTTTTGCGGTATGCCTTCTTGAGCTCCTGTTCCGTCGCCGTGGCTTCCACTTGGAGAAGTTCATAGTAACATGTTTTCATACCAAACCGTCTCTATTCCCTCGATATCCTTTTATATATACCCTTCTGTATATGCGTTTGTGTTTGTGTTTATGTTTGTGTCACTTGGTCTGTCTATAAATATCTCTGCCCGTCCGTCTGTCTTTAGTCTATTGTGGGTCTGAGCTTGGTGTTCGATGAGGTCGCACCTCACTCTCTCACTCACTCACTCACTCTCATTTCTCACCATTTCTCACCATTTCTCATTACCATTTCTCACTACACTACATTATTTCTCCACCACTATTACCTAATCTTGTTAGTAATATTTGTTAATACTATTAGTTCAGTACCATAGGTGGATCTCCTTTATTTAATAAAGATCATTCCTTCTCGATTATTCTGAATCATTCTTCGGTCTAGTTGTACCCCGGACTTCAGATCACCAAGGATAATAATTCACAGGGACCAACTTGGTTATGCTTAATTTTGAAGAAAAATGGAAACGTAGTGGTATGATGAATACAAATACACTAATGAAACAAAGTAGAAAAGTAGTAAAAAGAACCAAATGAAGGAAATGACTCAGCCATCGGTAGGTTTACCCTGCAGGTCCTTTCACCAGTGCACCTTCAAGCTTAGAAGGGAATATACGGTTACTCCATTTCAAAATCCTCCATTCTGCAGACAGTTTTTTTTTTTTAATGTTTAATAGGTATGCAATTCCAGGAAACCATTTGAATATTAATATTTCTGGAGATTTAATATTTTGGTGTCTTAAAATTTTAGGTTTTAAAATTGTACGTTGAGAGCCCTTGTTCGGGTCAGCCATGAGGATTCCATTAACCTCTGCTCCTTAATTTACAAGTCTACGTTTCACTAAGAAAAGGATTTTTTGAATACTTAACTAAATCGACTACATAAACTGAAAAAAACAATTTAAACCCCAGAGTGTTAAAAATAATTTTATTCGGGATGAAATAGACAATATGATTCTATATCAAATATGGTTAGGAGCCAAGAACGTTCAAATGATATTCCTCCATTTATTATACTTCTTATATATTTGTGTTATTTTTATGTTATTTATTTATTTATTAATATATATTAATTTTTATATCAGTTATTCTGGTGTTTCTATTTTTCCCGGATAATACCTCTTTACTTTAATTAGCCATGGTATTACTTTCAATTTCACACCACGGTTCGAATAAATTATGATAGATTTATTTCAAACTACTTTCTTTTGGTACTCGCACTACCATCTAGCGGCTCATACCACAAACTCTAAGACTCGACTATTGGCTGGTTCAACTGGGGTTGGTATCGCCTGGTGTTGGTGTTAATATAATATTGCGAAAAATGCCCGCATAATCTCACGCTCCAAAATCCACCATAATTTCGCACCCACCAAATTTCACCATCCTCTCGTATCCACACCTCGGACCAGAAACCTACGTAGCTCTGCATAGAACCATGGATTTACTATGGACATTCTATTTAAACGCGATTTCTGACAAACATGATTTCTATGGTAAGATTGGATTGGAAACACGGAATGCATCTAGTCTCGTCAAAAATAATCCATAGTAGTTAATTCTGTATACCGTAGTCTTCTGGGGTCAATATAATATTAGTGTACAGGGGAGAGTAAGGGTAGAAGAAACAGTTAATTCAGGATTAACTAATCTTCCTAGAGCTCCTCTTTTTCTACAATCACACTTATCTTGGTGTTTTCATCTTCATGACTGTGGTATCTGACTTATTGGCTACTGCTCTCTGTCTTTAGTCGTATTATGGATACTATTTAAAATTAATAACATACCCGAAAGCAGAACACGTCGTGCTTTGTAGATATAGATCACCATCCTTTGGAATGGTAGTCGTTGTCGTTTTCATCCTGGAGAAACGACCGCTTATCGTGGCCAAGAAATAAATCCTCATCGCTAATCACTCGCTCTGGCAACGGCCGCTTGCCTAACTTGTGGTCGATCATGAGCGAGTCCTTCAACGACTTGCTGATTTCCACCGACGGCTCGAACTCCTTGGTGGGGGTCACTCTAACACTGCGGCTCAAAGGGATTTCCGGCCGTGTGCTTTCTTGCGAGTGCTGCCGTGAAAGATACCCGGCAAACAGCGACGAGAGATCCTCATCCGACCCTTTGAGCGCTTCAGAAGACTGGTTCTGTTTGCTTGAACGCAACTTGTTGGAGATGCCGTGGCCCAAGATGGACGAGATGTTGATGGCACTGTTGGACAAGAGGTTTTTTAACGAGCTGCTTGACGTTTGGTTCAACGAGCTGGAGTACTTGCTCAAGCTGCCGGAGAGCGTGATGTTTTCCGCCAGCTTGACTTTGGGGTTTGAGTTGATGCTCCTGGTCCTGCTCTCGGGCGACCCCCCTGTTCCCTCGGCCAAAACCATCAAGTTGGATACTCCCACCAGCGACGTCTGCTTAGCAAACAAAGGATCCTGCCTCTTGCTGTTTGGGATTCTCGCCTGCATGTTTTGTTGCGAGTTAATTGGAAACGTCACCGGGGACCTTTGGGGAGGAAGCCGTCTGGAGATATCACTCAACGATGCGTATTTTTTGGAGTAGAGAATCGATGGTTTCAGCACCACTCGCTCGTCATTGTTGATTTCCTCTACTGTGATGACTCCGGTTGTAGAAGACCGCTTCAAAACCGGCTTGGATGTTTCGTTGGCGCTGTAGTTTTTGGGTAATGCCGAGGACGACGATGCGTGGCCTTTAACGTCGTTCGAGAAAAGGCCCGACAAAAGCGACCGAGGCTTGGATGATGAGATCGAGAACTCCGAGCCCGCGGGCGATTTGCTCAACGTGGACTCCGAGGAGTTGACCCCGGGGATCTTTTTGGCGAACGAAAGTGGTGTTTGTTTGGGCGACTCTGTCAACGGTTCTCCATCCGACGATGCCGATAACCACTCGCTCTCATTGTCCTCCGAGGACCGAGGGATCTTCTCGAGGGCCACGTTACCCTCCCGAATTTTTTCTCCGGATATACTCGGACTAGACTTGGGGGCTTCGTCTTCGAGCATGCAGTCAAGGTCGGCGTCCTTGGCGTCTTCCGAGTCGTACTCGTCGTCTTCTGATATATCCGATGATGAAGCACTGGAAGCTTGGTCCAACGAACCAGTTCCTATGTCTGCCCTTCCTCCAAATAGCGAGTCTTGACGCAGAAGATTGGCTCTTTTCATACCATTGGACACCGATGCAGAAGAAACAAGGTCTGAAGTGTGGGTAGTACCGGTAGGTTTTTCGGGGGGTTCCTTATAAGTCAAACTCGACAGAGACCCATTTCTGTATAAACGAGACGGAGAAGCCGGCGAGTTCAGAATGTAAAAAATATTACTTCTGCCGGGATTTGATTGGCCAACGGGCAGTGTGGCAGATTTGGCCAACAACTGCATGCCATGATTCCCCCAAGTCGGGCGAGGGTGCAGCACATCAGGCTTTGCATTAGAGACATCACCATTCGCCGGTTTCAGAGAGTTCATGTGAATGCTATCACAATCGGAGTCGGAGTAGTCGTCATCCTCGGACAAATCCGAGGTGTCGTCAGCGGAATCAAGGGCATTGTCGAGTTTTTCGGGCGAGCGTAGGCTCAAATTGCTTTCGGCCGTGGATTTTGAGTTATTCAGGAAAAGCGAGGGCCTGTTTCTGATCATGACTTGGTGGTTTGGTGGAGACTCGTGGAGAGGCTGGTCGTGGAGCTTCAACACCGACTTTTGGTAGCACTTGTTGGAGTTTGTAAGGAGCTTATCGTTGATTAATCTCCAAGAGCGGTTGCAGCGACGGTCACCCAAGTAACGGGGGTTTTTCGAGGACTTCCAGAATCCCAAGATGGACTCGGCCTGCAGAGATGGATCTAGATAGGAGGAATCTAGTGTGGGTGTGGGAATATATGATGTCATAACAACATGAAGGCACGGGCTATGTTGACGCACTGAACACACAAAGGATCAGGCCACACGAGAACAAGTCTCCAAATAGTATGCGAGGATGCGGTGGGTGGATCACAAAGAGAATGAGGATCCAAGAGTTCCGGGATTCCACGTGATTACTAATGGGTAGGTGGAGGATGTGGTGGAATGGACGGTGTGGGCTTTGAGGGAGTGGGAGTGCAAAATCGCGGTGGATTGATGAGTGAAACTCAATCTAGAGTGGGTATCAATGGGCGCAAATAACGGGCGCCGCGGGTTTCCATGCAATAACGTAAGGCAGGAAGAAGTCGAAGGAGGCCGGGGAAAAAAAGCAGGCGCGACGGGGGCGGAGGGCGAGTTTATATAGGCGAGTTTGTGGCGAGGATCTTCGGGCCTGGAAATAATAAAAAAAAAGGGTTCGAGTGTTGCTAGAGTCCGTGGGTGAAAAAGGTGGGTTCGGGGACCTCAAGAGGATGGCCGAGAGGATCAGACAAATGAAACGATAACAAAGGGCACCAAGATGGATGCGGAGTACACGCAAGTGTTTCAGGGGAGTTTCAAGTGACAAGCTTCGAAACGTTGGCGAGCCCGGGCGAAGAAGGAGGCGGAGGAAGGGGGTTTAAGTACTAAGTAGGTAGTTGTTGAAGCGACTGCTCGGCTTTGAAAAAACGTGACGATGCCAGCTAGAGTCATGTCTCATGCATGCTCGGCTGTGAGCAGGACAGAAGCGGTGCGTGTGAAAGGCGGGAACGTTTAATTTGCAACTGCCGTGGAAAGAGGAAAATGGTGCATGGGGTAAAGTTTGGAGAAGGGGTCACGGCTAAAAATACTTTTTTTGGACAAACCTCAGACAATTAGACAATCCGAGAGATTACAGGCAATTAACCTGACATTTACTCTGACATTTTGACAGTTTGCCATTCATGGCAAGTCCACACTGGACAAAGCCAGCTAATTATAGAACCAAATAATTTGACAAATGGAAGTGGCAGGCGACAACAACAATAGAGAGTGCACCTGGGCCATTTGGCACAATAGCTAAACTGAATTACATGCTTGACAGAGTTGGATGCTACACAGAGACAGAATTGGATACTGGATAGAGACATTTTGACACTGACACATTTGGACATGTGACTGGACCTTCCACATCTTGTGGTACACTAAATGAGGCAAGCCAAAGCACTTGATCCCCAATTCAGAAATGACAAGTCAGAAATCCCAAGTCCGAAATGCCAAGCTTGAAAACCAAGGAATCAACAATTTAAATATAAGGCTTCAGGCCTATGACCGGGTGCTCGTGAGTCCACGTGACCATCCGAGGCGGGTCATGTGGGTCATGTGTCCAGCATTTAGACCCCATTCTCCATGCGCGTCTAGCAGGCTCGGTGGAACGTGCGCGGGCTTTTCGAGCCAGGCTTGTTTCGTTCGCTCACATGACCTAGTCTCACGCAGACCGACAGAGACCGCAATTGGACAATTGGACAATTGGACAATTAGACAAGACAATTGGACAATTGGACAAATAGGGAAAACGGGCAACCAAACAAAGACTGACAAAAGGACAAAATGACAAATGAGAAAGACGGACAAAAGGATAAACAGAGAAAACAGAAAATATACAAGACAACAGACTGACAAATTGACAAATTGACAATGATAATATTATTCTTATGGATATTTTGTGGATATTTTATTTTTTCACCCAGTGGGCGGATCTGGATGCATGGTGTCTAATTAGTGTGGTCTAAGGTCATGTAACCTCAGTCTCAGTCTCAGTCTCAATCTCAGTCAGTCTCAGTCAGTCCCAGTCAATTCCAGTCAATTCCAGTCACAGTCCCAATCTCTATCTCTATCCCATGAGTCATTCCCATGTTAGTCATAATCTGATTTCCTAGTCTCCAGATTCATTTTCCGCTTCTACTATAAGTCAAAGTATTCGTTGTCATGTGACCCACTGGATCTGGGGGAGTTTAGTGCACCGGCCCAGGGCTCATAGCATAGCAAGTGGGTTCTTCGCATGCGCAACCATCATTCACATGGCAATGTCCTGCACCAACGCCAAGTCTCAGTCCTAGGGAGCACCCATGCATCCTTGCTACTGAGATCCAATCGATGGCTTATATAATCAATGGATTCGTAAATCACTCAAAAATTATGTATTCAATTATAGTCCTGCTTCTTAGGGTGTACTATTCTATGGCAATTACTATGGTCTATGGCAATTACCATGGTCTATGGCAACTACTATGGTTTATGGCAATTACTATGGTTTATGGCTACTGGCTGACTACTGGCTATCTAACTAACTAACTGTATAAAAGACTATATACATGACTGTCCTGATTATATACATGACAGCTGGCCTAAATAGGAAATAAAGTTGGCTGCAATTAAAACAAGCCAACTGAGACACTGTCTGGAGGCTACATCATGGTGCGTATGTCGTAGCAATATGGGGTAAACGCGACGGAAACGGGTGGAAAAAAGATGCACCTGGAGCTGCAGTAGCAACTGCGACCCGCACCGAAATGGCCTCCACATGGTTGCTATAAATTGGCCAATTCCCCCTACATAATTCCTACTATTTCTTTTATTGGCTTTTTTGGAATTCCATTTATATTTATACTATTCTCGTGAAAATGGCCAAGAAAATCGTTTTGGGTTTGGCCGTCGTTGGTGGCGGTCTCTACTGGTACGACCAGAATGTGGAACCTATCTTTCCAAAGAATAAAAACGGACGCCCCGTGGCAATCGAAAACCTCAAGCCTAATGAGGACGTTAGAAAGGAGTACAAGCAGCTCGAAAAGGACACCAAGGAATTTGGCCACCAATTGAAGAGAACGGCCCAGGAGTCCGCTGAAGATCTCCGCCACAAGGCTGACTCCACCGTGTCTTCCATCAAGGACAGTGAAATGTACAACAAGTGGTCGCAGAAGTTGGACGACTACCAAAAGGACGTTAGAACCAGTGCTGAGCCAATTGACCAGAAACCTTTCCCAAACAGAGTGGCTGCCAAGTACATTCAGTTTGTGAATGGTATTGGCCAAACCGAGGAGGACAAGTTGAACGAGTTGGCCTCTTCCACTTCTGCTAGACAACAGCAGATCAAGAAGGACTTGGATTCTTCCAGCCAGTCTTGGTCGTCGTGGTGGTCTGGCAAGAAGTCCGACGCTCAATCTGAGAAGGACAGATTGGCTGCAAAAGCACAATCCGAGAAGAACTCGTGGTTGTCTTGGGGTGAAAAGAAGGCTGACGACGCCGAGGCCAGAGTCAAGCAAGAAAAGAAGTCTTGGTTCTCTTGGGGAAACAAGAAGTCTGACGAGGCCCAGAAGGCTGCTCAAGATGCCAAGAGCGACTTGGAGCACGAGAAGAGCAAGTGGATCAGCTGGGGTTCATCTAAGGCCGATGAAGCCCAGAAAGCCGCCAAGGACACTCAAGGAGACTTGGAGCACGAAAAGAATAAGTGGGTCAACTGGGGATCGGCCAAGGCTGACGAAGCTCAGAAGTCCGCCAACGCTGCATCTAAGGACTTGAGCAGTGCCTACGAAGATTCCAAGCAGGCCTTGTCAGAGAACTTCGAGGCCGGTAAGAAGAGAGCCATTGAGGAGTACCACACAGCCAAGGCCAACTTGGACTCGTTGACAAAGCAAGCCCAGGGCAAGGCCAATGAGGTGATCGGCGAGACCGAAAAGGCACACTTGCGCAAGGCTAGAGACGACATGTCCAGTGCTTTCAACAACTTGAAGAAGTTTGGCAGCGACTTGGTCGACAAGTAAATACTTCATGACATAGATCAGATCACAGACCTTTCAGATTAAAGAGTAGAGGGAAGGCTCGTCTTGCACTGCTTAGATCTAATATAGAATTCCTGTATATGGCAGTCACGTGACAGGGAAGTTTCAAGTCTCGCTCATCTAACCACTTTAATTACACGCTGACACACCATCAATTCTCCACACAAACCTTCGTTCACACTGAAACCGTGCCCAGATGCTACGCACGGTCCCCCGAATATACAAGATCAACAGCGAGCTTCTTGGCGGCAAAATCCACCGACTTCCGACGCATGAAGTGTTCACCAGGCTCGGCTTGGTCAGTCACCCCAAACCTGGGCTCGTCAACTACTTGCCCATGGGATTAATGGTGCTAGACAAGATTCAGGCGATCATACGGGAAAAAATGGCAGCAGCGGGTGCAGAACAGGTCCGCATGGCCACTCTTTCCAGTTCCCAAGGATGGCAAAAGTCCGGGCGGTGGAGCGGGACGGAGCTCTTCAAATTGAAGGACTCCGCAGGGCTGGAGTTTTGCTTGGCCCCCACGTGTGAAGAGGATATCACCGAATTGGTCAAAGACCTAGCCTCGTCCTATAAAGACTACCCTTTGGTTTACTACCAGATCAACACCAAGTTCCGGGACGAAAAACGGCCGCGGAGTGGATTGCTCCGGGGAAGGGAGTTTATTATGAAAGACGCATACTCCTTTGACACGAGTTCGGAGGCGGCGATGGCCACGTATCAATTGATGGTGGACACTTATATGAACATCCTCACTACTCTACGGGTGCCGTATGTGAAGGCCGAAGCCGATACGGGAGAGATTGGGGGGCTGTTGTCACATGAATGGCACTATGTGCATGAAACAGGAGAGGACACATTGTTCACATGTGACGGGTGCCACGTGACGCTGAACATGGAGAAGACCTTGTCGTATCCGCAGAGTACTCCAAGTACCGAGTCTACACTGGGGGATGTTTCGGTGAGGTATTTCACCACCACGGACCTTAAAACGCTAGTGTGTGCATATTACCCTTCGGACCGAACTCTCCAGCCCACTTTCATCAAGGAAGAAGTGCCGGACGTGGACTTGTCGTATACTGCACAAGACCAGATTCTTGAAGAGTTCAGCAATGAAGAAACGTTGATTTCCAAACGCATTGTCCGGATCATGGATCTGCGGCTCCATTCGAGGTCCAACTTCCCCGACTTCCCAATCAACTTCATCAACAAGTCCTTGATCACTACCTTGACGGATATACCCATTGTGGAAGCACAAGAGGGCGAGCTCTGTCAGAAATGTGAGGAGGGCAGCTTATACAAGAGCAGGGCCATCGAAGTGGGGCATACTTTTTACTTGGGCGAAAAGTATAGCGAGGTGTTCGGGCTAGAGGCTAAGATCCCTCAGCCACTCCAAGCAGCAAAGACACAGAACATCATCATGGGGTGTTATGGCTTGGGAATCAGTCGGGTCATGGCAGCAATTGCAGAGATCCAGAGAGACGAACAGGGACTCCGGTGGCCTGCATGCATTGCTCCATGGCAAGTTACAGTGGTGAATGCCAGCAAAGAGGATCTGGACAAGCGTTTGGAACAACTCGGCGCCCAGCTTTCCGCCCACAACATCGACTACCGTGTGGACAATACCGATCTGAGGTTGGGACGCAAAATCAAGTCTTCCAACATGTTCGGCATTCCCTTGGTGATTATTCTCGGTAGACACTTTCCACAGGTGGAAATCGAGGTTAGAGGCGTGGAGTATGGCCAAAGCTGGCGTGATGTCCACCAGAAAACGGACACGTGGACTGTGAGTGAAGGAGAGTCCGGCATCAAGCATTCTGTATATATAAACGATGTTGGAAAAGCAATCCATGCCCTCCTCGCCGACATGTGAACTAATCTAATCAAGATTGCTGTATATAGAGTACAGATAGTATAGAAAAAAAAATACTACATGTAGACAGAATCTAGGGCCGTCTCGTTTTGTTCCTTCATACTGTCTTTCTGCAATTATATTATCAACGTTAGTACTGTACAGACTAGGAGGTGAACTTTCCGGTGATCTTGGCAAACACGTGCAAGATGATCACGGAGAAAATGAATCCCACGGCCAAGAACAACACAACCAAGGGGTCCACCCTTAAGCCCTGCGCCTCGTCAGTGAACAACTTCAACATGGTGGCACTGGATCCGCCGGCCCCGGCTGCTCTGGTGGAAAGAGGCTTCTTGCTAGATTCATTGACTTTCTTGTCGCTGGCAGACTTTCTCTTGATGGCATTCTTCAAGCCACCTGGGGCTGCTCCGGTAGAGGAAGAGGACTGTTGTTAGTATATGAAGGATCTCCAGGCTATGGCTATATCAGAAGTTGAGAAGGCAATAACTGTCACGGATAAAGAGGACTGTGACTATCAGAATTAAAGGAGGTCTGATTCTGGGGTATGGACTCTGGTCCAGAAACACAGCCAGCGTGGACTTGACCCAGGTGTTCTCTAGGACCATGTGACATGACCAGTGGATGGTTTATTTTGTGGAACTTGTCTAGGGAATTTGGGGGGGGGGGGGGGGGGGGGGGGGGGGGGGGTATCTAGGAGTTTTGGGGATTTGTCTAGGGGATTGTCTAGGGATTTGGGGCTGTGGTCCAGACTGAATCCTGTCTTAAGATCTGGCGTTATCAGGAGATCTGGCGCCATCAACATAATCTTTTATGACTTTGGGAAAAGATTAAAAATGGTTGCAATTGTGATTTGACATGTTTTCCCGGCTTCTGATAGGGCGGCAGGCCTGCTGCTTGTGGTGGCGGAAACATACCATTGTGAGTGGGTGTAGATGGATTGTACACGTTGTTGAATTGTCGAAGAGAGCGAGACACACGTGACCACGGCTATGGGGGCGCACCCGTACCTCCGGCTGCAACCTTCCACGTACACATCAATAATCCGCAAAATTTACAATGCATTTGTTTGACTTTTTTCCTTTTTCAGTCTAAAGTCACGGTTATCTTTTCGGTCCACTTTATTCTGTCCACTTTATTTTGTCCACTCTACTGTCTACTCTACCGTCTACTGTCCACTCTATTTTATCTACTCTACTGTCTACTGTCTATTGTCCACTCTATTCTGTCTACATATCGTCACAAGTCTGGCCAGCTTTATCTTGTCTCCCTGTCTACTGCCACTTTGTCCATTTGTCTTGTCTTTTGTCTTGTCTTTTCCCATTTGTCTTATCGTTTGTCTTGTCTTTTTCCAATTGTCTTGTCGTCTGTCTAATTTCTTTTGTCTTTTGTCTTTTGTCTATCTTTTTCTCTGTCTTTTGTCTATCTTTCTCTCTGTCTTTTGTCTGTCTTTTCTTTTATCCTTTGTCCTTTTCTGCCACTTAGACTATCACCTAAGCAGCTGGTGCGCACTGGGCTGGAACAATCCTCTACACTACAAAACATCTCCAGACACCAACACCCAGCCAGAAAACCCCAGAAAAGGATTTTTTTTTCCTAAATAGGAAATTCCACCATCTTCAGAAAACCAAAGAAAAAACACCAACCTCTTTTTTTTCAAAAAAAAAAAACCTCTTCTCCGTCCCACTCCTGGACTAAGCCCTCTGCACTGGTGGGCTCGCTCACGTGAGCATAATGCTCATAGTGCTGTTTTTTCGCTCCTAAACTTTGTCTCTCACAGCTAGCTTTTCTTCTCCTCTTGCTTAGTCTGGGCCTCTTTTAATCGTGGCTTCTTTTTGTCCTTCACTTTCTCCCGCTTCATCCTCGTCTCTGATTGGTTGTTTCGCGTGGTTGCCAATTGTTGCCGAAATTAAGCTGCTGTTCCCGACTTCCCTGTCTGGTGCCATACCTGCCGTCCGGACCTTTTCGTGCCGTCTCACACCCATAGCCGACCCCAGAGCAGACGCGCAAATCGTGGGCAATTCCAACACCAACGATCTACGAAAAGCAGCCCCTTGAACCCTCCATCTTTTCCCCTTCATCTTTTCCTTTGATCGTCGGCTTCGATCCCTAATCCTCTGCATTCCCCCGATTGCCCCCTTCTTCCCCTCCTCCACTACTGCATCTTGCCATGGACTTACGGAACCCTTTGGACTCGGTTATCCAGCGCAGACCCTCGTTGTCGTCATTATCGTCCACCTCCGGCTACGACTCGTCCTCTTATAATGCCCCCGCCGGCTTGCAGGGCCAGAGCACCCCTCAGATGCCCCACTCGCAAATCTCCCACCAAAGATTGTCCAATACCCAGAATAGACTCTACCTGAGCTTGCTGAACAACTCCAGCTCCAACAACTTGATGACCTCCGGCAGTGCCGCCACGGATGTGGGGCCTTGGGTCGAGCAGCAAAAGCAACACCAAGCCTTGAACGTCTTGGACCTTGGCGTCAAGAAGGACCCGGGCCTAGATCTGAAATTGCCGGGTGCTTTGCCCATTCCGCCTTCCGCAACCAATATGTCTCCGGAAAACTCCATTGATCTATCGGTGGATAGCCGCAATGCTGATCATGAAGATGAAAGCGTGGATCAAGCAGACGAAACCGGGCCCAATGAGAGTTTATCTATGGATGATGACGAATTGATTCCTACGGCCATAGTCATTAAAAATATTCCTTTTGCCATCAAAAAAGAGCAGCTTTTGGACGTGATGACCAAGCTCAACTTGCCGTTGCCCTATGCCTTCAACTACCACTTTGACAATGGTGTATTCCGAGGCTTGGCTTTTGCAAACTTTACTTCTACAGAAGAAACTTCCATGGTGGTCAACCAGCTTAATGGCCGTGAAATCGGCAGCAGAAAGTTACGTGTGGAGTACAAGAAAATGCTCCCCATGAAAGAACGGGAACGCATAGAGAGAGAAAAGAGAGAGAAACGGGGCCAGTTGGAGGAACAGCACCGCTCCAACTCCAATGCCTCTCTTGCATCGCTTCTCTCCGTGACGTCCACCACTGCTGCTACGAAAAACCTCAGTGTCACTGGTCAAAACTATCCCACCCAAACAGAAAGGCTTCTCACACAATTTCCCTTCCGAGGCCCTCACATCCCAACTCCTCCAAGCGACTTAAATCTCAATGAACCGGAAGTTTTGGAGTTATACTCTCAGTTGCTTACTTTTAGAGATGACAACCTGAAGCTTATCCTAGAGTTGGCATTTCCTTCCACGCTCAGCATGAGCCAAAGGAAGGTGCTCTCGCTGTTGTGCCTGTTCTTAAACTTGCTTGAGCTCTTTGACAATGGTTTGATCATTATTCGAAGAAAACCGGGCCAGCAGACCATCCAACAGCGTGAGCAGCAGAGTGCACCTTACAATTCCCACTTGCAGGACCAGACGAGTTCCCAGGCCAACAACAACAATGGCCCCCAACACTCGTATGCAGCAGCTCCACACTACCACCAAGGAAACCTGCACTTGGCGCAACCATCCTCCACCAACAACATGCACGGGGTGATTTCGCTGCATTCGTCAATGATGAATTTGAGCCAGATTCCTGCTTTTGTTTACGGTAATGGAATGAGTGGAAACAATCCTCCGGAATTGTTAAGGTCCCAGTCCCAATCTGCACTTCCAACGCCCAGATTACGCCAGCAGGCTTCTACGCCGGTGCAGCAGCTGTTCTCACAATACTCACAAACGGGAAATCAGCAGCAAAAAGGAACGCCGGCTGGTAAATACCAGAGCTATAATGCTTATGTGGGAGGATCTGGAATTACAGGCTCCAACCAACAGCAAGCTTCTATGCAAGCACCCACATCGTCCAGTGCCGCCGCCTTGTTGAGGTCATCCAATAATCGGTCGTTTGTGGATGTGAGGACTACGCCAACGTTGAACAATACGTTCCAAGTGTCTTCAGTCACGGGATCACCAACACCCCAAACCAGTGGCCTTTTTCAGCAACAAGGAGCATACTACATGGAACAGAATGCACACTTGAGCCAGCCTGCAACTCCGGTCACAGGTACTGACTTGAGTAGCCGGTTCACGCCATTTGGGCAGCACACGCATCTTTCGGGAAGCATGTCGTCGTTGCAGCCAAACGGCACCGCAAGCGAGGAGTTTCCCGGGCATGAACCGTTGAATAGCAAGCTCAATTCCATGAGTCTTGGAGGCTACGACAAACAGAAAAGTGGTGGGATATGGGGCCCCAAAAAATGAAGGAGAATGAGACGAACGAATGCATTTAACATGAATGATTGAACGAACAAAAGAACACTACTAAAAATGGAGTGACCAAGTCGAAAGGCGACTCGGGCCGAGGCATCGACTATATATGACAATGGCACAAGTCCAAAGGCGACTCGGGCCGAGGCATCGACTATATATGACAATGGCACAAGTCCAAAGGCAGTCTAGTTGTGCCGAGATATAGTCATTGTCAAGTCAGTGCCATGGCCGCCATGTGTCCATTTCATTTCCATATGTCCCATAATTTATAAGCTACGACCCAAAACAATCACGTAGTCAATACTCTAAACGAAAATAACATATTGAAAATATAAGCATGATCAAAGCAGAATATGGTGAATGCTTGACTATGGCTGACTATACAACTATCAAGAATCTCGGAACAAGAAATGAGAAGAAATGAGAAGAAATGAGAAGAAATGAGAAGAATTGAGAAGAATTGAGAATATAAGGATTTTAAGAGCATAGAGGTTATCACGAGTATCAGGAACATTATAACTCGACCATGACTTGAATACAGGAATCACATAAAACCAATATAAAGAAGAAAATATAGTAATATAGTAAGGTAACATGAATGATAGCCTAATGAACTGTATACAAGTAAATGATATAGTATAGTAAGGTGATATGATAAACATATAAATAAGTATAAAGTAACCCATATATAAATGAAGGATATTGTCAGCTTCTGCCCATAGATAGACGTCATAGTCTCATGGCTCCAGTGTACTGGGTGTCTTATACTTCCAAGTCAAACTCTCACCAGCAGAGTGTACACTTCAGTATGAATAAATGAATAAATGAATAGATGAAGAAGTGAATAAATTTAAATACGGAGATAAAAGTATACTATCTAGAATGATTTAATATTCGCCAGATTACTATATTGATTACAGAATTAAATATCGACCTACCCGTTTCCTTATCCTCGGTATCGATCTTGGCTTCTTCATCAGCACCCACCACGTCATGCCGTTTCTCCCTGTCTCGGTTTTTCTTGCGGAAAAGCGTGAAAAGTCCCCGGGATCTTCTCTGGTCATTAGCAGCACCATATATATATATATAAGAATTAATGGTATAAAAGATGGAAGAGATAAATGTATAAGTAAATATATCAATCATCTATATAAATGATAAGATACTGTACAATATCAAAAGTAGATGTATGTCAATATATGATGGGATAATTTTATATACTATAGGATTGGATATTATATGTATGAATGACTAAGTCGACATTAAATATTAGTATAAGTATCAGTTCCAGGCGTATGGTGATGGAATGCACTTCTCAGTAGTATAGTGTAGTCAGTGCTCATAACCATCAGTGCTCCTACCATCAGTTTCTAACTTCATTCTCTAACCTCAAACCTTTAACCTCATTCTCTAATCAATAAATCATTAAAGTCTAGAATAGTCAAAAAATCTAGAAGTCATAACCACCATTCATTGGCATGTGAAATGGTACTTCATGAAACCTCACTCAGTGCTCATAACACCATGCTCAGTGCTCATAACATTATAACCTCAGACCTTAACCACCATTCCACTACACTACACTAAATTACACTGACTAAATTACATTATACTACATTATACTGTATTATACTACACTATACTAACTATACTACATTACATATGCTATGTCACTCTAGGCTGAATTGCAGCTAATTAAGACGCACTGCAAGACCCACCGTTCAACACTTCACCAAGTTATTACCCACTTAACCCAAAACAAGCCAACGACTTTATTCTGATTCAATTGCAATTTCTGAACCAATCACCTTATAATGCTACACTACAATATACTACACTAAAATATACTACACCATACGATATTATACTACACTATAGTATACTATACTTTATTACACTCCACTATACTACAATATACTACACTACAATAAACTACACCATACTGTACTATACTGTACTATACTGTACACTGGCCTGGCCTGGTCTGTCTTGTAGCAGAAGAACCGACTCTTCTGGTGCAGTCTGCTCTTGGAAACTGAAAAACGCCTCCTGAGTGTTCAAAAAGACCAAGTTGTAGTAAAATTCTGATGGTTCATGTGCCACAAATAGGGTTGCAAAAAGGACAGTTATATTCTATAGCTACTAAATATTCTATGAAAGATACAGAATAAATCAATATAAACCAATTATTTGGTTTTATAGGAGGGTCTAACACCGAAACGAATTTAGGCATGATAGGATTTCTGATTGAATTTAATTCTCCTCTGTCGAGCACTCCATGGCTCTTTCTGGAGCACTACACTTCCATCAAGCTACTCAAATACTACTCTCCCTAACACACTCTAATCGAAATATTAAACTATACTCAGAGTACTTACTACACTATAACAATGTAGTGTATAGTAGTTTTATATTTAAAAAATATACAAATGAAAACGTGCACCTGAAAAGACTTGGAGTCACTTGGTATGGTGAGAGTCCTAGTATGGAGTGGCAGTACTCACGATCCAGAACTGGTGGAATAATTAGTAGTGTAGAAGTCATAGCACAGAAGTCGACTGAAATGGACATAAAACAAGAGGCAATCAATAGATAATCAACAATCACCGAGGCCATGAAGTGTATCAAGCACCAGAAACTCCTCTACTAATAAATCATCACTACCATCCTATCCCATAAATACCACTACTTCTACTTCTACTACTACTTCGACTACTACTAGTACTACTACTACTACTATTCAAATACTACTACTACTACTATTATATAAATACTGATACTACTTATACTACTTCTACTGCTACTACTACATAAATCCTACTATATACTACTACTATAAAAATACTACAATTTTTCAAATACCTCCACTACTGTTATTATACAAATAAATACTACTAATATATACTACTATACAAATACTACTATACAAATACTACTATACAAATACTTCTATACAAATACTACTAATATATACTACTATACAAATACTACTACTACTACTACTACTACTACTATACAATACCACCTAAAGCTGTTTAATTCTGGCAAATTCTAGAGTGTGGATCATGGTACAGTTATTTATTCTTGGCTCATCACATGACAATCACATCAACTATCTTAAAATAGCTTAAAGAATTGGTATAAATCTGATTTACTTCATATATAGTCTTAGGTGGGTGGCCGGATAGTGTAGTAGTACAGTATAGTGTGGTTGGGATATTTTTAGTGACAGAAGTCTAACAATAATTAAAGTCTAGAAGTCTAACAATAATTGAGGTCTAGAATAGTCTTTATTTTCATGTTCACTCACTTTATATAGTAAGTCTAGTAGTACAGTAGTCAGTATAGTAGTATAGAGTAGTTGCTTGGAGTATGGTAGTCGGGGATCAGTGCTCGTAACCATTCATTCGTGCACTTAAATAACTTGTCCCTACACCAACCCATAATTTATCGAGACTTGTAGATATTCACCTTCTCACTACTCACTATTGACTATTGACTACTTGGTGATTACTTGGTGACTACTTGGTGCTGGTGGTATAAATGAAACAGTGCTTCTGTATGCAGCACTAGTACCCAGAACCATATACTTTAGACTCTATACTATACTCTATACTACACTATGGTGTGAAATACTATTTTCTCTGAATACTCTTCTCCACTCTGTATAATCTGGTGTACTCTACACCATAAACTCTACACTCTACACTATAATCCATCCAGGATCCTATACTTTATACTACTATACTCAATACTCAATTACTATGCTGTAAATACTATTCTCTTACTGAATACTCTAAACTACACTAATATGCTTTTTATGCTACTGTACTACTACAATCCATAGACTATGCTATGATTACACTCTATACTATACTCTACACCCCATACCATACTATAATATGCCCTATCCTTTATACTACTATACTCTATACTATAATCCAATACTGACTTTATACTACCCATATACTACACTATACTACCATATAATCTACACTATACTATACTATTCTCAACTGTATACTATAATCTATACTATAATCTATACTGACTCTACACTTGGCTATCCAGTATAATGTACAGTCCTGGTATTACAGTAGTCAACGTTAATAGTCCTGTTGATTGGTAAACTGGGAGCAGGGACTAACGGTGGTCGATTCTGGTCCTGTTCCACTAATCAGTTTGTCACGTGCCGTGTAACCTCATAGTATATTCCTACAGTGTAGTCCCTCGAATCTTATAGTAGGAAAATAGAGTATAGAATAGAGTATAGAATAGAGTATAGAATAGAGTATAGAATAGAGTATAGAATAGAGTATAGATATAGAGTATGGTGTAGGTCGATTGGCGTATATCAGTCTGCAGACCTACCATGTATACTTTAAAGGATAACAAAACTTTGACTACTGAAGTAACCCCGGGGATTTGAGCTTGGACTCTTGGACCGAGGCAACAGGATGAAACGAAAATCTTTTTTCTGGACGCGGCCATGAGCTCAACAGTCCATTTTCTGGGACGGATATTTACCTTTCACGTCCAGACGAATCGTCACCTGACAAGAATGCACCTGTGACTGGAAAAGAAATACCTGAGAATAATAATGAGGAAGCGAGAATTGGTGAGTAGAGAATGACTGCGGAAAAGAATTATGCCAATTTACAGCCAATTTACAGCCATTTTCTAGCCATTTTCAACCAATTTCAGCCAATTTGACTATACCCAAGAAATACAGCCTAAGTGATGAATACCAGATCTAAACATCTACTATCAGTACTGACCACAATCAAATACCCAAAAGAATGATAATCTTGGCTATATGCCGTATTAATGATATAAATGATCATCATCTATTTCCAGTAGTAGTAGAGGAGTAGAGGAGTAGAGGAGTAGAGTAGTAGAGGAGTAGAGTAGTAGAGTAGTGAGGTTGAGTGAGATCTGGGCGCGCAGTGGATGGACTTGGACCCTGCGTAGTATATGCAGTGCGTAGTCTAGTTATTAATAAAAACACCCCCACCATTCCCCACTCGGACGACAATTTTTATAGTGTAAAAGTGTAAATCAGTTTGCTACGTACCCCTCGTACTCACTGGTGTATTTATAGAAAACACCCATGGTTATGTGCCCAGTTCAGCCGCATGTCCGTGCAGTCCCATCCAGACCATAAACAGAGAGCAAAAAACCGAACCACGAAAAATGATTTTTTACCACCAAAAAGGGGATTTTTATTTCTATATTTATACAGATATTTTTACATGGAATTTCATACACAAGTTTCAGGATTCCAAAAAAAAAGGACTTTTTTGTCCTGGAAAATTATGAGCAATGATGGACCAGATAGTGCGGTATCAGAGGCCAAAAAATTGGAGATGGAGCGAGGGAAAATCGGGAGAAAAACGAGCGGGAGAAAAAATCATCATTATCAACACCGCTTTTCCTGACCGCAGTGTGACCCTCCACAAGCAAAGCTTCCGTGTAAATTAACACGACCAATTACCGCCGTCCTCAAAAACCGCCAGAGCCACGGTTCCTGTCCTGACGCCAAAGTCTCGACCGCCCTATTTTCCCCTCGGCCCGTTTTTCCCCACCGAAAAACACCTTCCCCTCGCCCAGGCGTCTTTTCTGCCCCTCCCTCTTCCGCCAGGAGCTGACCCGCCTTTGGCCCCACAGAGTTTATCACAATGGGACAAATCCTCTCGCAGCCCGAGACCGAGAAGCACTCCGAGAGCCACAGAGACAAGTACTTGGCCTATGGCTTGTCGTGCATGCAAGGATGGAGAATCAACATGGAGGATGCTCACGCCACCATCTTGGACCTCAATTCCGAGTGTGACACCGACAGCCCCGACCGTGTATCCTTTTTCGGTGTCTACGACGGCCACGGTGGTGAAAAAACCGCCATCTTCACCGGCCAGTATCTACATGAAATAATCACCAAGACCGCCGCGTACCAACAAAAGGACTATGTCCGTGCTTTGAAGGATGGCTTCTTGCTGTGTGACCAAGCAATCTTGCAAGACTTTGAGACCCGCAATGATGAAAGTGGTTGTGCGGCCACTGCTGCCATAATCACCCCCGACAAAATCCACTGTGCTAATGCTGGTGACTCCAGAACGGTGGTGTCCATTGATGGCTTTGCCAAAGCCGTGTCCTATGACCATAAGCCTTACAACGAGGGCGAAAAGGCCCGTATTACTGCTGGTGGTGGTTACGTGGACGCTGGCAGAGTCAATGGTAACTTGGCCTTGTCCAGAGGCATTGGAGACTTCATCTTCAAGAAATCCCCGGAGTTGCCCGCAGAAGAGCAAATTGTCACCTGTTATCCTGATGTTATCTCGCATGACATCAACTACGAGAAAGACGAGTTTGTCATCTTGGCCTGTGATGGTATCTGGGACTGTTTGTCGTCGCAGAGCTGTGTGGAGTGTGTGAGAAGAGGTATTTATGAGAAAAAGCCATTCACCACTATTTGTGAGGAGATCATGGAGTTGTGCTGTGCACCTACCTCCGACGGATCGGGAATCGGATGTGATAACATGTCCATTCTTATTGTGGCGTTGTTGGACTACGAGAACAAAGAGACCTTGGACCAATGGTACGACAAGATCATCAAGAAAATCGATTTGCACAACGAGCAGATGGAGAAGCTCAAGGGCAGAGAGGATGATGCTAACGCATACCTTGAAGTCACCAAGGGCCCTATTTCCCCAGTGTACAACGACTTGTACAAGGAGCTTTTCGGCGAGTTCTACGATATCGGCCAACAAGGCAACAACGATGGACGTCCCAAGGCCAACGGAGGCTACTCTTCCATGTTTGGAAACATGGGATTGCGTCAGAACGGAGGAAGCAAGGGCGCAGAAGAAAACGATGAGTTCTCGGGTAGCCATGAAGATGGCAGAGATGACGAGGATGGAGAGGAGTTCAACTCCGGAGCCATTTCCTTACAAAGGTTATTGTCCAGCAATGTGATTACAAATGAGAACGGAGTGATATATTTGGACACGTCGTCCGCACAGTCGTTATTGGCGTCTTTTGGTATGCCCGGAGCAAACGGAACAGAGAAGGACTCGGACGACCAAGATTTGGACGAGGAGAGTGCGGTTCACCAAAAACACATAGAGGAAGTGGATGAAGACGAGGAATCGAAAGACGAGGGCTCCTCTTGATGACATAGAAAGTGAATGGCCCGGGGTACGCGTATGGCCAGCATGAAGCATGACAGCTGAGGCCTACATTGACCATGGGCATGAGGAACTCGTTCCACTGTATATTTAATGATAATTATGTCTACCGTACCCAATCAACCATAATAGACAGCCGTCCATACAGCTGTTTACTCGAGAACACGAGAACAGAAGTTCCATTGTAGTCTATTCTTTTGTCTCAGTGAAGTCCAAGATCGCGTGGGTCGCGTGAGGCATACAAGCAAAACGCGCTCTCACTCTGGTGGGCCATACACCTCAGTATTCCAACCCTCCGCTAGCCACCACATCCTCCACATCCACCACAAGGGACACTTTGACACTTTACCCTGGGATACTGCACATGGAAGCGCCCGCTCTCGTTTGATCCTCCCCCTGTTCTAACCCCCGTTTCCTTCCCTGCCTCCCCCATTTATCCACAACCAAAGGCCTCAAGCCGAGCAGGGCCGTGATGCTACAGCGAAAACTACTCGAGCAGCTCAAAATCACCAATAACAAGGTGTATGAGAATTTGCCCCGCGGTAGGCTGCGACGGAATCCTCTGGGAACTGCCACCAAGGATCTCGAACCTTCTTCGACTTCGGGTGCTTCGACCTCCACTGGCCCTACTGCTGTTGGTGGTGGTGCTACTACTACTGGCTCTACGGCCGGACCTGCACTCAATGCCAGGCCTATACGACGGGCCAACACCAAGAAAGTCCATACACAGAACGCCCGGGGGAGCCGCCGAAACAATGCTCGTGCAGGTGTGCAGAAACAAAAGCCCGTATCTGGGGCACCTAAGCCTGTGGTTCCTTCAGGCAGTCCGTCGCGATCAGCATCGAGGCGGCCCAAACGGGCAGCACTGAACCCCGGGTCCGACCCCACGCCTGCACGTGAGCCCAAGACGTTTTTCGTGGAGTTCAAGTATAATCCTCGACGCCACAAGGTCCGGGCGTTGCTCGAGGCCACCTCGGAGAATAAGGCTAGGGCCACTACTGCTAGTCCTGCATCAGACCCATCCAAAGACACACTGACAGAAGAACAAAGGAAAGTTGTGGGTGACACTTCAAGGGGGGAAGCCTTGGGTTCAGACAATGTGCGATTGACTCGTCATTCGGAAAGATCCAAACGGACCCTGGACACTTTTAGTTATGCTCCAGATATGATTGATCCTCAGCTCAGTGGCTCAGTGGCCATGGGTACAGACGATTTGAAACGCCAAGATCAAGACGACGATCTCGACAATGATGTTCCCCTACCCTATAATGGCGTGCTTGGGTATCCTCACTGCATCATCAATAACACAGACCCCACGGCTCTCGATAGACAAGTGTTTGAGAAATTCCAAAAGAAAGGTGAGGTCATGCGTGCAGAGCTCCAGGGCGATATGTTGGCACTCATGAATGGGTCCCCCATTGATCTGGATGCAGCTACTCCCATTCCCCAAAGTGCTTCTAACTACTACAAGCGGTCGCAGATCGAGAAGATCCAGTTCCGAGACTTTCTCATCAACACATGGTACTCGTCGCCGTTCCCCGAGGAGTATTCCAAGAACAAGGTCGTTTATATGTGTGAGTATTGTCTCAAGTACATGAGTCTGCCCACGTCCTACATGCGGCATGGGCTCAAAAGCTGCAATCTCTCGAACAGCCATCCTCCGGGGCTCGAGATCTACCGCGACGAAGCAGCAGGGATTG
This sequence comes from Metschnikowia mauinuiana, assembly GCA_002374555.1. Lineage (NCBI taxonomy): Eukaryota > Fungi > Ascomycota > Pichiomycetes > Serinales > Metschnikowiaceae > Metschnikowia > Metschnikowia mauinuiana. The sequence continues at coordinate 86,683 of NKZY01000891.1, read as the reverse complement.
CCTTTTGGGAGGTCGATGGCCGCAAGAACATCGAGTACTGCCAGAACCTCTGCTTACTAGCCAAGCTATTCTTGAACTCCAAGACATTGTACTACGATGTGGAGCCGTTTGTGTTCTACATCTTGACGGAGATCGACCCACAAGACCCGTCCATTTACCACTTTGTGGGGTACTTTTCCAAGGAGAAGCTCAACAATTCTGATTACAACGTGTCGTGTATCATCACGCTTCCCATATACCAGAGGAAGGGGTACGGCAGTCTCATGATCGACTTCAGTTATCTCTTGTCCCGGAAGGAGTTCAAGTTCGGAACCCCCGAGAAGCCGTTGAGTGACTTGGGTTTGGTCAGTTATAGGAACTACTGGAAGTTGACTATGGCTTTGACCTTAAGGACAATCTACCATGATTTTATGAACGATGGAAACTGTGCAATTTCAGTTTCGGTTGAGACTCTTTCCAAGCTCACAGGAATGAGGTCTGCAGATGTGGTGTTTGGCCTAGAACAGATCAATGGCCTTGTGAGAAAGGGGGCCGACTATGGCATTGTCATAGACTTGCCCTTGATCGAATCGGTCATTGAAAAGTGGGATTCCAAAGGTTACGTGACGCTCAAGCCAGAGCTCTGTCTCTGGAAACCCATGATCTTTGGTCCTTCTGGGGGTATCAACTCGGCCCCATTGGCTCCTGCTGTGGCCCCTGCAACGGGAACCGACACTACGGGAGGCAATGGAAATATGCCTCAAGCCAATGCAGTGCCTCCGGTCAGCAACAGCATATCCATGATCACGGAGTTCTTGAAAGACGATATTGACAATCCGTTTACGTATGAGGAAGAGGCCGGCAAGGAAATCGAGCATCACACGCAGAATACCACATCGAAGGTCTTGGACAAAACAGACCCAAGCGTCCGGTTGTGCCATCCCGACTTTGAGATGCCATCTCGGAGCTATGCTGTACACCAGGACGAGGAGGACCCCAAAATCATGCTTTCGGAAGAAGAAGACGATAACTCGGAGATGGACCCGGAGTTTGAGGATTCCGCAGAGAACGCCCGCAAGCGCCGGAAGTTCCAGGTTGTGGATAGTGACGATGAAGAGGAGGAGGAGGGTGAAAGCGAGGATTCTGAAGAAGAGGGCAATCTTCCCGAGGAAGAATCGGAGTTGGAGACCGAAGAGAACCTGGAAGGAGAAGAATGAAGCATTTTGCATGTTGAGCTGGGGGATGTGTTTTATTCATCCTAAGTTATTATGTACTATATTTAATTAAGATCTAACAATAACAAGACTCTGGGAGCTCTATACTTTGAAAACTTTGCACGTGTTCTCGTAGACCATATCCACAAAGTCCTGGATTTTCTGTGTTTCTTCAATGCCATGGAGCTTGGCCATGATCTCAGCTACGTGCCCTATGAAAACAGGCTCATTCCGGGCCTTGATCAACGGCTCTGCTTTCTCGCCAAGCATCGACTGGCCATCCCGAGTCTCTTGGTGCTTTTCAAAGTTCTCCTTCTTGATGCAAGGAAGCGGGAGGAAGGTGTGGAGTTTGGAGGGAGTCTTTTTGGCCTTGGGTTGTTTTTGTTTTTGTTTTTTGGGTTTCTCCTCGGTCTTTTCCATTTCCTCAGCAACGTCTTCGGCAGCTTTATCGGCAGGCTCCACCTCCGGGTAGTAGAGGTTAGGGTACAGAGAGATCAAGCCATATGAGGCATGAGAGGCCCGGATCTCACACCATGGAGCATCGGTTTCGATCATCAACTTGTCCATGGGAATCTGTTTGGCCACATTGATGTTTTCTTCTGTTTTGAGAGAGCACCCATTGACACCCACGTAGAAGCCCAAATCTAGGATCTTGGTCAACTCGTCCTCACTGCCAGTGAACGAATGCACCACGCCATTGCCTCGTCTAATGGACCCATCTTCAATGAACGGGCGAATGATGGCCACGAAATCGTCGCATGCAGCCCTCATGTGTAAGAACAACGGGAGGTGCAAGTCGCCAAGCGAAGCGTAGATTTGGAGTTGTCTCTTGAACATCTCACATTGTTGAGTCTTGGAAGAATAATGTAAGCGGTCGTAGTCCAAGCCGATCTCACCAAAGGCCTTGACGTGGCCCTTTTTGGAACCGTCCTGGGCGATTTCCTTGAGTTCGTTCAACTTATCATTGAGCTTTTCAAGCGGCGTTTCGCTCTCCAAAGACCCATAAAACTCTTGGGCCACTGAACATGGATGGACCCCCACGGTGGAGCCAAAGGAGATGGGGGTTTTTTCATCGGCAAGTTGGTCCAATAGCAGGAAATGGGCCTTGCTTTCTTCAATGGACGATGCCGTCACAAGGATCTTGCGCACGTTAAAGAGCAGCGCCCGGGCCACCACATGCTCAATGTCACTAGGGTGTTTGGGCGTGGCATGGCCGTTATATAAGCCATGGAACATGGGGTCGGAGAAGTTGACGGCAATATCAAAGTACCGTGGTGTCCATACAAGGGCACTCTTAAGCCCATTCGTCGCCATGCGTGGAAAAATGTGGGGAGGTATGGTGAGCAGACACTATCAATGTGCTTTACTCACTCGATTTCGCACTTTCACTATTTCGCACTTTCACTATTTCGCACTCTCACTATTTCGCACTCTCACTATTTCGCACTAATTCTCGCACTAGATCTCTATTTCGCACTAGATCTCTATTTCGCGATCTCACGATTTGACATCTCATTCTCTGATCTCATGTCACCTCGAATCCACAATTTACGGGACACATCGATAAATTTTATATAATAAAAATGGTGGTGTAAATATGTTTCCATGAGGAACGGGATGTGGGGTTTATATAGTTTTAAAATGAAGGGCTGATTTTTAAGGCGTGGTGCTAGGTTCATGGAATGCTCTATAAATGTCAGTAGACTGCGAAAGTTTGGTCAAGTGAGCACGGGAGATCAGATCAAGTCAGAAATACAAGTCCCTAAAATCCAAATACCATAAATATTTATGTATAGACTGAAATGACTTTTTATTGTTTCTATTCTTCATATTTTTATTTTAAATATCTAGAGTATAATTTTTTATATGATGTGGTGTTCACGTCAGGAAGCTGGAGTGGGGCCACTAGAGTGAGTCTCGCCAGACGCATAGGCAATCAAATAATGTATGTGGAAATCGGCTTTTTTTTTATAAAAAAAACACGCCTGATTAAAATTGGCCTTTGGAATATTTTAAGAGGCTTACTTGGAATTTTTACCTTAGTCTTGGCTTTTTGAGTGCCGAGAAAACTAATACTACAGTGTACTAAACTACTCCACATATAATACTAGTTAATGCTACATTAAGCTGATGAGATGTAAAGGTGGGATGACAAAGATTGGGCCAAGGCAAGACTAGATCCAGACTCAAGCATCTGGACAGAAACCTCTAAAATCACAAACAAAACCTGTTGGGTTTTTTCTTTGGAAATAGAACCTTAGGGTTGATGGCGTGAGACCCTCGGAAAGGTCACGTGACGTTCACATGCCCAAGCTAGCCTCTTCGTAACTCTCCACACACTTCGAACCAGACGTTCCCCTGAGAATATATTGCTGACGGAACTATTGAGAGTGCACTGGGTTCCAAAGAAAGTTGCTATACATTTTGGGCGCCAGGATCAAACGACCCAAGTCAATAGGTCGGAACTGGATATAAGCCCCGGAACTGGATATAATCCCCGGAACTGGCCATTCCGGCCCCGCTCATGCATAGCACGTTTTTTATCCAGGACCAGACGAAAAGAGAGGCTTGGGATTTGAACCCCAGAACTCACAATGAACCACGGCACTCACAACTCTGCAGTGAAAAATTACTCGGTCAACTTTAAAGGTCCTGTAGCTGGTAAATCCCGGGAGCCCCAATACCTAACAATTAACGTAGTCAGGATTGTAGACCCCTGATCTTCCAAACATAGAACATCTAGTAGTGCATGAAATTACCATACCAGAGTACAGTAAAAAGTACTAGAGCGCAATGGCCTGAGTGGTACAATTTAAAAATTAGTCAGGTCTATTTATATTAGTTAGGTAGACTTAAGGAATCCCTTAAAAAAAACCTAGAGTTGGTCTTTCTCGAATTTCCCTCGTGGTTGACCGTAAACGTACCGAGTGTATAGTACCAAGAACCTCATAGTCTTTTGGTCGCAGAGAATATACATCAGTAAGTCAGAAAAAATAGCCATACGCCAGAAAATAACCATACGTCAGAAAAAAAGCCATACGTCATAGACACAAATTCTAACCAGGTCCGAAAAACAAGAAAACACTAAACCATGCGATAAAAAAGAATTTCAAGACTCTGGATCTTTACTTCACTGTCTGTCTGGTCCAGTGTATGGCCGCACCCATGCAGCGCGACCTCTAGTCATCTAGTCACCTACGCAGTCCTACAGTACCTCATCCTACAATACCTCAGTCTTTAGTACCACCTTTAATACCACCTTTAATACCACCTTTAATACCACTTTAATACCACTTTAAAACTTCTTCAATACAATCAATACCTGGTCGTATGGTAGTTGATAACATTCTTCGGGCCCAGGAGCAGGATGTGCGGCGAGACGAGGAGATCAGCCGGATCCTCAAGTGCCATCCCAAAGATTACTTTGACATTCTCCAGATCAACCCACTCCAGGACAACTTGGACACGGAGCTCGCCAGCATGTTGCGCAAGGCGTACCGCAAGAAGTCATTACTAATACACCCGGATAAAACGCCGAATGCCCTGGCTCCAAGGGCCTTTGACCTACTTAAGAAGGCCGAGCTGGAACTCGCCAAAGACCCTCCGGACGATGGGGAAAAGACAGACCTCTTACGCATATACAGCGAAGTCAAGGGCCACATGGCCGGCCTGGGCCTGGGTCCGGCCGAGTACGGCCATGAATCAAATGCCTCCATCAGGGAAAAGGTGCATGCAGTTCTACGTAGCCACCAGAAGGACCAGCAGGTGGAGAAGGACTACTTACAGAGACAGGAGGCGCAGAAGCAGACGGAGATGCAGACGGCAGCCAAGGAGCGGGAGATGAAACGGTCGTGGGAGTCCCGGTGGGTGGGCGACCGTGACGATAGGGTGAAGCTGTGGAGAGACTATACTACTAAGGTGGAGAAGAAGACGCGCAAGAAGAAGCGGGTGCTCATCTGACCATCGCACATGGTTATGCTCACGTTATAGAATAGATTTATTTTTGTGGTCACGTGTAAATACATGGAGTATCTTAAACTGGCAAGTCATTCACTCATTCAATGCAACGGCTCGCTTACTTAGATTCAGCAGCCAACTTTTCAGCCTTGGCGACAACATCCTCGATACCTCCCACCATGTAGAAAGCGTTTTCTGGCAAGTGGTCGTACTTACCTTCCAAGACCTCCTTGAAAGACTTGATGGTCTCCTCCAATCTAACCAACTTACCGCTGATACCGGTGAAAACCTCGGCGACGGCGAATGGTTGAGACAAGAATCTTTGGATCTTTCTGGCTCTCTCGACGGTCAATTTGTCGGCCTCAGACAATTCATCCATACCCAAAATGGCAATGATATCTTGCAAAGACTTGTAAGCTTGTAAGGTTTGTTGGACGTTGGTGGCAACGTCGTAATGTTCTTTACCGACAATGGAAGCGTCCAACAATCTGGACTTGGAGTCCAATGGGTCCACAGCTGGGTAGATACCCAACTCAGAAATACCTCTAGACAACACAGTGGTAGCATCCAAGTGAGCAAAGGTGGTGGCTGGAGCAGGATCAGTCAAATCATCGGCTGGAACGTAGACAGCTTGGACAGAGGTGACGGAACCCTTTTGCGTGGTGGTAATTCTCTCTTGCAACATACCCATATCGGTGGCCAAGGTTGGTTGGTAACCGACAGCGGAAGGAATACGACCCAACAAAGCAGACACTTCAGAACCAGCTTGGGTGAATCTGAAAATGTTGTCGACGAACAACAAGACATCTTGTCCCTCCTCATCTCTGAAGTATTCGGCAATAGTCAAACCGGTCAAAGCAACTCTAGCTCTGGCTCCTGGTGGCTCGTTCATTTGACCGAAAACCAAGGCGACCTTGGAGTCACCCTCGAAGTTGATGACACCGGTTTCCTGCATTTCACGGTACAAATCGTTACCCTCTCTGGTTCTCTCACCGACACCGGTGAAAACAGAGAAACCACCGTGGGCCTTGGCGATGTTGTTAATCAACTCTTGGATGAACACGGTCTTACCGACACCGGCACCACCGAACAAACCAATCTTACCACCTCTGGCGTATGGGGCCAACAAGTCGACGACCTTGATACCAGTCTCCAAGACCTCAGCGGAAGTGGATTGATCAACGAAGGTAGGAGGGTCGGTGTGAATTGGGTTTCTCTTCTTGGTGTTGATAGGACCTCTCTCATCAATTGGGTCACCAGTGACGTTGATAATACGACCCAAAGTCTCACGGCCAACAGGGACGGTGATTGGAGAACCAGTGTCAGTGACAGAAGAGCCTCTGACCAAACCTTCAGTACCATCCATAGCAATGGTTCTGACGGTGTTCTCACCCAAGTGCTGGGCGACCTCCAAGATCAAGTCGGAGTCACCGTTCTTCAACTTCAAGGCGTTGAAAATAGCTGGCAAGTTACCTTCTTCGAATTGAACATCGACGACGGCACCGATAACGGCTCTGCGAAAGTTAGTATATGGACATGAAAAATTACCGTGGGCCGCGACTTCGCACTCCGGGATGCGCGCTTCTGATTGGTGCACACTGGGCGACGTCGAAAATGAAGTGTTTCGACGGGGCGCCAGGAACAGTACCAATGGCAGAACCAGGACAATCCAAGGCTATGTTTCTGATTTGATCCTTCGTATTTGATCTCCATCAAGCCCAACCACCAAAATCTAAAACTATCAGATCCAGATCCGGGTTTCGGTCTGGTGGATGTTGGACAGTCCTGAGTACAGCAAACTCTCACTCAATTAATGGGAATTGAATGCAAATTGATTGATTGGACTCATCAAAGCCATGACCCCAGGAGTCAATGACCAGATCAATGAAGAATCAGGAGAAGAATGAAAGGAATCAAAAGGAACAGAAACAGAAACAGAAACAAGAACAGAAACGAAACGAATCCCGGATCCAACCAATCAGTGAATTGCTTCATCCACCATTGAATCCGGAACCATCGAATCAAGCCCACCAAGAACTTGGGAATACATACCTAACTTTACCGTTAGCAGCAGCAGCGGTGGCCAAGCCTCTGTTGAACATGACATTGCGCTTAGCGGCAGAGAAGACTCCGCGAGAAGCAGTGTTAAACAATCTTGGAAGAACCATCGTTTGTTTGATGATGTTTCACTGTTGGACAAGTGAAAAGGAAAAGAGTAGGCACTGCGAGGGTTATAAGGTTTTCAGTGGGACGCTGGCGCGCGGGCGAGCGTACCGGTCGGCGGAAGTCGCAAAATTTGAACCAGCCAATCACCGCGCCAGCTGGGATTCCGGGCGCGAACACCAATATCATTGGGCGCCCGAGGGTTACCCGCACTGCGCGCATGCGCTGCTTCAAGCGGCCCAATAGCTGCAAATGCCTCTCGACTGCAAATGTGCTAATAAATAATAGTTTCTAATCGAAAGATATAGTGACGTTCTCTATACAGTGACGTTCTCTATACAGTAACTATTCTCTATACAGTAACTATTCTCTATACAGTAACTATTCTCTATACAGTAACACAGTACCTCCTACTAGTCAATAGACTACGATCATGTCTCATTCAATTTCTAACTCTTCTACCAGACCCACACTCTGGTTCTCCTTTGTTTATCTAGCTATTCAAGGACAAGAATTAACCACCTTTAAGAACCACACACGTTATTAACACATTCAATATGACACATTAAAAATGAAACACGAACTCATCGGACATGAAAGATGAAAATGAATAAAGGAAACAAGAGAAACACGAACAAATGAACAACTTCCTCTTCACTTATCTCTTCATTAATTATATCATCAATTTTCTCATCAATTTTCTCATCAATTTCCTCGATAATTTCCTCGATAATTTCCTCGATAATTTCCTCATTAATTCCTGTTCACTAAACTTCCTGCTTCACTTCGTGCTTGGGCATTTGGGCCATCAGCGTGAACCGTGACTTGGCTAGACTGCACACCTGCTTCATATCCTCGAAACTCCTCTTCATAACCACCACCGAACCCTTGGGTGCCTTTTCAGCCCGTTTCCCACACATCTCTGCCGTGCACTCCAAACACAACCGTACATTATCAAACTGGTTGAGTTGATGAAACAACGCATTAAACGCGGCGGCCTTTTTCTTTTTCTTGTCCTCCTTTTCCTTTTCTGGTGCCTTTGCTACTTCCACCTCCGGGGTCTTTTCTTCCAACCCTTGTATTCTCTTGGATTGCCTTCTCTTGCCTCTTTTGGGCTGGTCTTCGGTATCTTCTTCCGAGGACTTTCTCTTTGCATTGCCGATTAGTGCTTGGAACTCATCACTATGCGTAACAATTTCCTCACTCAATGCCTCGAGAGCCTCTGCGCTTTTCAGATCCGACATGGCCTGTGCAACATTCAACTTGCGCTCCATACTCTGCACTGTATATGGCGAAGGTTCTGGGGTTAACAATTTGCTGATGGCATGGCGATTCTCCTCTTTTCTAGCCCGCCCAAGAGGCCACTTGCCAAACCGATGGTTGCGGTTGTTAATGTTGCAATACTGGTATGAAACCGCCATACGACAGATATCACACAAGTTATCGTCGTCTTCTTCGTCCGTTAAAGCTTCATCATGGAGCTCGAGCTTCTCGAGCCGCTCGCTGGAAAAATACCCCACATAACTCTCCTGCTTGGAGATGAACATTTCGTAGCTGCGAATACACTTGGCCACCAACTCTAGTCTGTGTTGCCATAGTTCAGCAGTTTCATTTAAGAAGCTGGTCAACACGTTCTCGAGAAGATTGTAATGGTCAAACACATTTTCCTTTCTGATTTTGCGGTAGTCGCTTATAGCTCTTTCGCCATGGTCGAGCCACGAGTCCATGGTGAAGTTGACGGCCTCGTTGAAATTGAACCCACTGTTGAACCCAGCATGGTAGACCCGTGGGAACGTAATCACAAACTCGTTTGCTTGTTGGTCTGCATATGTACATGGAATGTTGATCTGGGCAAGTTTCGAGGGCGAGATCAACGTCACCAACTGATGCAAAAGGTCAGGCTGTCTTTGAAAAAGATCAGGAGCAAGCGACTTCATGTGCTCTTCGAACTGGTCTGCATATGAGCTCGGGATGCCATACCATTTCTTGGTGTTTCCAAAATGGCAGTAGTTCGCCGAGAGGGTATAATGGTCCTCCACGTGCCAGCAAAAGGTCGATAGGAGCGAGCCAACGTAGATCCAGGGCACCGTCATACCGGAGATTTCCGTCTTGATATTATTGAGGAGAGATCCTTTGGCAAAAGGAAGTCGGGTAAGATTCCAGGGGTGTTTGCCATAGTAGTCATTGACACGGGCCGAGACTTCATCGGTAGCAGGAGTAGTTAGAGTAGGAAAACCGGTGATTTCGCCCGGCTTGGAGTTATGAATATCGGCACCATACTTGACTTTAATTTCGGAATTCTCCTCCTCCACCAAGTTCCAGAAGATCCGCTCGATGTCGTCGATAGTCATCTGCTGGCAGCTACCGTATTTGGAGAGAAAATCCAGCTCGAACCTTCGACAATAATCCACAAACTCGAAGAGAGTATATTTGATATCAGCATTCTCCTCGAAGCCATATTCGCCCGTACCAATGATGCATTTCTCACAGTACCAGGTTCCATTGGGGATCTCCAGAAGTGGAGGCAGANCGAAGAGAGTATATTTGATATCAGCATTCTCCTCGAAGCCATATTCGCCCGTACCAATGATGCATTTCTCACAGTACCAGGTTCCATTGGGGATCTCCAGAAGTGGAGGCAGAAGACACCTCATATGGTAGGGTTCGTCACAGTTATCACATAGAAGAGTTGTTGTAGGCGAATTGTTCTTCAAGCAAATGACACAGCTGTCATCGGACTTCTCCACGTTCCGGGAAGGGAAGTCGAAGTTCCCCCGGGAAAGCACGTGGTCTGCATACAGCAGCAAGTGTTTTCTGTAGACATCAAGCAAAAGCAGGTCGGAAGAGTCGAACCCAAAGATTTTATTTAGGTCGGAGATTTGTTTGAGAGACGGATTTTTGACCAGGCCTCCACAGGTATTGGACACCGCTATATAGAGGTCGTAGTAATGGATCTTGTGGTCTTTGAAGATGAAAAAGTCGGGGAGCTTGGGGAATTTTGTCATGGCCAAGTAGCGGTTCAAGTTATCGATGAAGAAGCGTCGGCTACGGGAAGTGATACCCAAGTCACTGAGTTTCTGGATGCGAGTGTGGAAGGTGAATGAGGAGGCAAGGGAAAAGGGGGGTTTCCATTCGGGAGGAGGCGAGACTTTGACCAAGCCATAGTCCCGGCCAAGCGCCAAGATCTTCTCCTGCGAAAGGTACGCTATGGGGTCGGCAAACTCCTCCATGGACGGATGTAGCACGGGGCAGGGAATGGGCATTATATAGAATCAGAGATACCAGGAGAAACGCCACTAAACCAGGGAATATGAAAGCTATAATAGCTATTGAAGCTATGGTGGGAGGGGTATAGTGGTTATTGAGATGGTGGCTGAGGAACAGCTTAGGGTAAGTCCAGTAAGACTAGGATGGATTGGGACGGTTCAAAAAGAGCAGTGGAACACTAAACGCCGGATTGGAAAAAATGAACTATACACCCGGATGGTCGGTCAAATGCAAAATGTCGTGACAATAGAAATCGGGCCGAGTTCGGAGTTAGTAAGATGAGGAGGAGATAGCAAACTGGTGAAGGCCCTGATCAGATGGGGGAGGCACTGGTGCGCACCCATGCGCATTGTCCTTCTATTGCCCTTGTCCAGAATCACGCGAGAAAAGAGACGCTCTCGTGAGACACCGATTTTGAGAATCCACTGATTTGAGTGAGAACACTTTGAGTGAGACTTGAATACATGGACACGTAAGTCAAGAAGAACATGACATAGAAAAAAAAAAAAAAATTCCAGAGAAAAAGAATAAAATAAGAAAAGTAAGAGAAATTTAATTTATTAAAGAAAAAAAAAAAAAAATCATTTATATAAAGAAAAGTAATAGAAAGTAATAGAAAGTAATAGAAAGTAATAGAAAGTAATATAAAGTGTGGGGTGTGGGTGGAACTACATAAGATCAAATGATGTGCTCAATTTCAGTGCTCAATTTTAATGTGCTCAATTTCATGATGTGCAGTTTCATGATGTGTAGAAACTCAAGAACGAGAATCGAGACTTGGGTCGAAAAAATACTGGCTCTGGATGAAGGTAAAAAAAAAGGACTCAAGTCGCACTGATTCTCAAAAATCATTGAACCAACTATAATTAAATATAATATATAGTTTGAGATACTTAATTCCAAATCCTGGAATATTTCTTATATAAACTTCCGGAAGATTTGTGGGCCATCTTAAAGTGTATCATTTCATTTTTAAAATAAAGATATCAATGGTATCTAATATAGAGAATCCATTGGTATAGAGATCAATAATAGAGAGACCAATGGTATAATAGAGAATATTGTTATAATAGAGAATATTGTTATAATAGAGATGTCAATGGTTTAGAGATATCAATGGTATAATAGAGAATGGTTTAATAGAGATCAATGGTATAGAGATCAATGGTATAGAGATCAATGGTATAGAGATCAATGGTATAGAGATCAATGGTATAGAGATCAATAGTAGAGAGTTATCAATGGTGTAGAGATTATTTGAAATAACTAATTGACCTTTGAAATATATTATATATATACACATAAACTAGATATCCATCCTAATATCTATTTATTGTTAGGATTATTCTAACATCACCAGAATACTATTGGATCATATATCTACTATATTAGATCATATAGATATATACCTTCTTCTTCATTCTATTATTCTTAACCCTGAATTATAGGGATATAGAGTACTTCAATACATATTGAATGATAATCCCAATGACATTAGCTATTTATAGAATATTCTTAGGATATTATAGAGATCATGTTATTACATTTAAAATCAATACATTTATAGAAAGAATTTAATATATTAGTTTTGTAATGACTGGATTATAGTTATATCGAGTAATATTAAAGACCAAAGATTTAGTTCATTGGTTTAAAAGCATTCTTATCAATATGGATGATTTGAGCTTTATCTTCATTAATAGGGATACCTCCATTCCCTGGATTTCATGCTAAATTATATATAATAATAATATTAATAACTAGTAGAACAATAAAGAGGTACAAGGTAATATTTATAATTCATTAGTATATAAAATAGCTACAACCACAATCTTATTGATATGTTTCTTTATCTTTACCATTTCTTTCGGAGAACTATATTTTAATTATTACTTTATTTCCATATATAATTCTTATAAAAAGATGGTCCTTTTGAATCTACATCTGCATTTAGTGTAACATTCATACTAGTAGCTATCTTATTCTTACCTACAATCCAATACTTATGAGAAAGCAGACCAATGCTTGGTCGAGGGAAAAGTATATAAGTGCCAAAAGGTTTGCTTAGTTAGATGGATCCCCAGAGGAATCCCCAGAGGAATCTCTCGAAGGTGTATTATAGTATACGAATATATAAATTGATATGACCTGTTAAGTCTAACATTTAATGACAGAATATATATCTATCTTATATCTACACCCATATATTATTTTTCTTATAAGTACCTACTATACATATATATCTTATTTACCTTCTATATTATATTTATATCATGGTAGCTTTTGTTTAAAGGTATGGTTTGGGTCCAGTTCTAGCTCAAGTTCTGGCTCAAATCTGGCTGCTGCTTCTGGCTCAAATTCTGGCTCAAATTCTGGCTCAAATTCTGGCTTGGTTCTGGCTTGGTTCTATTAGTTGGACTGAACTGTGGACCGCATGTGACAGAGCTAGACAGTAGTTCTTAAGACGTATTCGGTGCCAGTAGTCAAGGAATAAATAACTACATACCGTCCTCTGCACTCTGACCAATGAACACTAATGGGAGTAGACCATAGAGCTTTGAACTGGATTCTTCCTCTACTCTACTACTCTACTCTCTACTCTACTCTACTACTTTTACGACTATTCTACTACTTTTACGACTATTCTACTACTTTTACGACTATTCTACTACTTTTACGACTATTCTACTACTTTTACGACTATTCTACTACTTTTACGACTATTCTACTACTTTTACGACTATTCTACTACTTTTACGACTATTCTACTACTTTTACGACTATTCTACTACTTTTACGACTATTCTACTACTTTTACGACTATTCTACTACTTTTACGACTATTCTACTACTTTTACGACTATTCTACTACTTTTACGACTATTCTACTACTTTTACGACTATTCTACTACTTTTACGACTATTCTACTACTTTTACGACTATTCTACTACTTTTACGACTATTCTACTACTTTTACGACTATTCTACTACTTTTACGACTATTCTACTACTTTTACGACTATTCTACTACTTTTACGACTATTCTACTACTTTTACGACTATTCTACTACTTTTACGACTATTCTACTACTTTTACGACTATTCTACTACTTTTACGACTATTCTACTACTTTTACGACTATTCTACTACTTTTACGACTATTCTACTACTTTTACGACTATTCTACTACTTTTACGACTATTCTACTACTTTTACGACTATTCTACTACTTTTACGACTATTCTACTACTTTTACGACTATTCTACTACTTTTACGACTATTCTACTACTTTTACGACTATTCTACTGTCGCTACTTCTGCATAACTTCACTCTTGGATCATTTCCACCGATTCTTCACTCACGTTTTAGTGTCTAGTGTTTAGTGTCTAGTGTTTAGTGTTTAGTGTCTAGTGTTTAGTGTTTAGTGTCTAGTGTTTAGTAGGATCCTAGTTTTCTTATACTCCACTGATTCACTTCCGTAATTCTTCCAAACCAAGTCAACACTTTATATAGACTTTATACTGAGTCAGTACGTTCCACTAAGGCTCACCAAGTCCTTAAAGTCATAAAGTCATAAAGTCATAAAGTCATAAAGTCCTTAGTCCTTAGTCCTTAGTCCTTAGTCTTAGTCTTAGTCCTAAAACCCTGATGCTACAAGATATCACACCGTTTGTACAGTGTGCTCCTAAAGCGACAGAAAGAAACACTCACCCTAGCACTACTCTCTACTCTACTCTTCCACTCTTACTCTAATAATCCACCTGTCCACCATACTACTATACTCTACTACTCTACTCTAATTTACTACTCTACTATACTCTACTAGTATACCACTACTTCACCATTCACTAATACCAATATACTACCCTACTACCCTACTACCCTACAACTTTGCTACTCTGTTTCTACGAACCTAGGACACTGTGCTACTTATGGTGCTCCACAGAAAAAGAGATAGAGAGATAAAGAAAGTGAAAGAGATAGAGAGATATACAGAGATATACAGAGATAGACAATACACATAGAGATATAAAAATATAGAAATAGAGATAGAGATCTAGAGATACTGACTACTTTACTCTAGTATAAGAAGATTAGGTAGACTAAAATAAGTAGACTGGCCAAATTTGCTAAAGTAGACTAAAGAAGGCAAAATGGTTTGTGTAGACTAATACTAATATTCTAGACTAGGGATTGGAACTGATATTGTAGGACTAGGGATTGTAGAGATTTGGTGGAGAGTAGAGTAAATAGACAAGTACACTTTTGTTTATGGACATCGATTTTTGACCATGAACACTATTCTAATTCTCTTCTACACAGGAGGGTATATCCCAATTTTATATTAAGGTTAGAAAACTTCATATAGTGTAGACCCATGGATTTCTCTATACTTGTAATGTTAGATTACTATAGGATTGGAAATGGGTGCGGTGCAAGGAATGTGGGTGCGGTGCGAAAGTGGGTGCGAAGGTGGGTGCAAGAAAGGTGAGTGCGAGGAAGGAGAGTGCGAGGAGCGTCCAGATTAACGTTTGATTTCATCCCAGCTTAAATCCGCACCAACCCATATTTTCCTCTCCCCCACTTGTACACCCCATTCTTCCTCTCTTTTCTTCATTTTTAGATCATTGCCCAAACCCAAAATGGTAAAAGACGGCTTCACTTTGACGGTGCTCGGTGCAGGAGTCATGGGCACGGCCTTCACCTCGGCCATTCTCAATTCCAACGTCTCCCCTTCTCCCGCTAAAGTGTACTTGTGTGTGAGTAGTGATAAGCGGGTGGCTGCGTTGAAGGAAACATACCCCCAAAATTTCGTGGAGGTGGTGTATGAGAATGCGGAAAAAAACCGGGCCGTGAGCGAGGCCGACATCATCATCTTGGGCTGCAAGCCTTACAACTACGACGTGGTGTATGAGCAGGTGAAGGAGTCGTTGGGCCACCAGCCTTTGCTCCTTTCGCTTTTGGCTGGCACCACCATCGACCAGTTATCGGTGTTCACGCCCAATGTGGCCCGCGTCATGACCAATACCCCGGCCAGGTATGGCTGTGGCATGGCCACCGTGGCGTTCTCCAGCAATGCTGATGCTGAGCAGAAGGACGTGGTGTTGAAGCTCTCGGATACGCTTGGAACGGCCATGGAGATCCCAGAGAAAAACATGGATGCAGCCACGGCGCTCGTGGGCTCGGGCCCGGCCTTTTGCTTGCTTATGATGGAGGCCTTGTACGATGGAGGAGTCCGGATGGGTCTTCCCCATGATGTGGCCAAAACGGCGGCTGCAAAGGTCATGGAGGGCACGGCCAAAATGGCCTTGGAGACAAACGACCACCCTGCAGTCTTGAAGAGCAAGGTGTGCACTCCAGGAGGAACCACCATTGGAGGTTTATTGAAGTTGGAGGATGGTGGCGTGCGTGGGGTGATTTCCAGAGCTGTGGAGGAGGCCGCCAACATCTCTGCTTCGTTTGCCAAGAAATGAGTCTCCTGGGAACTGCTTAGACTGGTACTGGTTCGAACCTACTTGATTAGAGAGTTGAGTCAATCAAATCCATTTGATTGAATATAGAGGCATCCCAATGACGAAGCTGCAATCGTCCAGTTTGGTCATTGAAGCTGGCTTAGACGACTAGAATGGTCAATGGTCTAGACAAACTAGACAGACTAGACAGACTGTCGGTCAATTGTCATACTACAATACTAACATCTCATCCCATTTGACAAACTATCATAGACTTACAATGTTCATCCACTGTTCATAGTGAGAGTGGTCTAACCATCGCACAGGCTACTTGAGACTATATTATGGATAGACAATGATATAGACTGCTTATGTAATAACAAACTGTCACTATTAATATATTCATAAAGGTCATGGTCAATGTTCCACATACAGTACATACAGTACTGATACTGTACTCTCATGTAACTGTTCTGGGCATTCTGGTCCTCTAAGCGTATATTATAAGACCTTCACCCTAGTATTCCTAAAACACTGTCCAATCTAATACCTCTTCGCTGTCCACTATCACTGTATTGACAATAGTTGATCTGGTGAGGGCCGACTGCAACTTCTGGTTGCTCAATCACTATATACACAACCCTCATGGTCTCCAATGAATGCTTATACCAAGCTTTGGTTCTGCATTAATTGAATGGGTTTTTCTTCTCGAACATTTTCTTGAACACGTCCAATTGTTCGGGCGAAAATTCAATCCCTTTTTCTTTAAACGTGGCCCTCAACCGCTCGATCATTTCCCGCACGTCTTTATCAGCGAACAACCGCATCATTGTGGTGAGCGAAGGGGGCTTGTTAGGGGTAATACCTTTTGCCGCTATGAGGGTTTGGAGCTCAAGCATCAACTCTTTGATTTCGGGTTCCTGGCTGAGTTCGGCAATGGTATCCATGACACTGGGTGACTTGTCGGCATCATTCTTGGGTGTTGTGGAAGCAAAGCGAGGAAATTGGCGTTGCAAATTGCCTAATTGGGAAGGAATGGTGGTAATGGCACGCTTATATGCCGGCCCCGTGCTTCTGGGAAGCGTTCTGGCGATGCTGGCGAAAATAACTGATCTCATGGCGTATCTAGGTGAGACAAGATGGTGGAATTGAGAAGTGATTCTTAAGCCGCACCGCATCTGTACACCAAAAGTTCCATTCAAAAAACCACCAAAAAAACCAACGATCCCAAAATCCAAAACCAAAGGTTCCTTTTTGTTTCATAAAATCAACTCTATTTATTAACACATGGCTGAAAATGCCTATATACCGGATCCACCGAAACAATACCCTGACGGTGTTGTTCTGTTCAATTGTAGCAAAATTTGAAAAGTGTTTGTTCCTGCACGCAGCGCCCAGCCGTCGGTGCAGGGTCGCGCGCCCACCGCACTTTTCCACTCTCCATTTCTCAACATCCAACCTACTCCTCCAAACAAACAACTACCATCATGTCTCACGAAGGTCAAGAAGAATTATTGGACTACTCGGATTCCGAGGAAATCGCCGTCCAAACGTCTACGGCCCCAGCTGAAGAGGCCTCGGCCTCCAAGGACGCCGACAAGAAAGGCTCCTATGTTGGAATCCACGCCACGGGTTTCAGGGACTTTCTCTTGAAGCCGGAATTGTTGAGAGCCATTGGTGACTGTGGTTTTGAACATCCTTCTGAAGGTTCGTATTTTGTTTAACGAGCTTGTTTTGAAGAAGGTCTGCGGTCGCAAAGCGGGTTGTCATTTTGGTACTGCACTGGTCATGTCAACAATTGACATATGACACTTTGTCAACCATATGCCACTGTGAAAGTGGATTTACCCGCCGACTTATTTAAAAGAGAGATTAAAAAAAAGGGGGAGGGATAAATCAAGAAAAAAAGGGTTATCTGCACCAATCGCCCTACTTCATCACTACCTATTATGCCACTGGCACACCCCGGGCACCTTCTTCAAACGCTCATACACTTTCATCCACAAACTAACATTTAGTCCAACAGGTCTGTATCCCTCAATCGATCTTGGGTACTGACGTCTTGTGTCAAGCCAAGTCCGGTTTGGGTAAAACCGCTGTTTTCGTGTTGTCTACTTTGCAACAATTAGACCCAGTTCCTGGCGAGATCTCCACCTTGGTCATCTGCCACACCAGAGAATTGGCCTACCAGATCCGCAATGAGTACGCCCGTTTCTCCAAGTACATGCCCGATGTCAAGACAGACGTGTTCTACGGTGGAACCCCAATTGCTAGAGACTTGGAGAAGTTGAAGAACAAGGATACTTGCCCACACATCGTTGTTGCCACTCCAGGTAGATTGCACGCCCTTGTTGCCGAAAAGGGTATTCGTTTGAACAACATCAAGTCGTTTGTCATTGACGAGTGTGACAAGGTGTTGGAGTCCTTGGACATGAGAAGAGATGTGCAGGACATCTTCAGAAACACCCCTCACCAGAAGCAAGTGATGATGTTCTCGGCCACCTTATCGCAGGAGATCCGTCCTGTGTGCAAGAAGTTCATGCAGTCACCTTTGGAGATCTACGTGGACGATGAGGCCAAGTTGACGTTGCACGGATTGCAACAATACTACCTCAAGTTGGCCGAGAGCGAGAAGAACAGAAAGTTGTCTGACTTGTTGGACTCGTTGGAGTTCAACCAGGTGATTATCTTCGTCAAGTCCACCCACAGAGCCGAGGAGTTGAACAAGTTGTTGTGCTCGTGCAACTTCCCTTCCATTGCCGTGCACTCGGGCTTGAAGCAAGAGGAGAGAATCGCCAGATACAAGTCGTTCAAGGAGTTCAACAAGCGGATCTGTGTGTCTACCGATGTGTTCGGAAGAGGTATTGATATCGAGAGAATCAACTTGGCCATCAACTACGACTTGCCCAACGAGGCCGACCAGTACTTGCACAGAGTGGGAAGAGCAGGTAGATTCGGAACCAAGGGGTTGGCCATTTCCTTTGTGGCCTCCAAGGAGGACGAGGAGGTGTTGGAGAAGATCCAGTCGCGGTTTGACGTCAAAGTCACCGAGTTTCCAGAGGAAGGTGTTGACCCATCTACCTACATGAACACTTAGTGGGATAACACCGCAGTAAAACGAGGAGCCACTGTGGCGCCTTGATGTATATGTAAAAGTAAATGAATATTTTATCACTTGGCTGTAGTTTTCTCTATATTGTTGTTCTCTCTATATTGTTGTTCTCTCTATATTGTTGTTCTCTCTATATTGTTGTTCTATTGTTGTTCTATCTATATAGTTTGCAGACCGAGTCGATGATACCGTAGACCTCGTGGATCTGGTTCTTGGGCACGGGAAACCACTCGTTGTGCACATTAAACTTGACATCCTTGGACTTAAACGGCAAGAGTTTCAGCAACGAAAGTCCCGAGCGGGAAGGAGTGGCAGTTTTGGTCATATCCACGCATCCAGTACAGTGGATTTCACCTCGACCAAACTTCAGCTTCAAAAGCCCATGGATATCTTGTTCACAGCGAAGCACCTCGCGAGGCACATAGAAGCCCTTGTCGTTTTCCAGAAACGTCAGCAATGAACTGAGTTTCGCCGGTCGGAACTTCAAGGACAATTGTCTGAAATGTTCGATGAACGACGTCGGGCTCCGGAAGTCATGTGAATTGGGGTAGAGACACTGCAACTCATGCTTGCACTTGGCTTCCCACTGCAGGATGCGGACGGCCGGGGTCTTGGTGGTCATGCCCACTTTGATAAGGATCACCTTGGAGGGGCGGACCTTCATATCCACCCACTTGTCCTTATTCTTGTCTGCGTTAACGAGATTGCGGGTTTTGATGCGTACCGACTTGTCCTGGAGAAACGATTGGAGTGTATATACATAGATGAAGCCTGGGCCCTGTGCAGAGTAGTTGGAGGGAGTGGGAGGGGGGCTGAGGTGATATTTTTGGGGCATTTCTTTTTGAGGAGTCCCTTTCTGAGGAGACCCTTTTTGAGGAGACCCTTTCTGAGGACTCGAGGATCTAGATGGTTTAAGGCTTTGACTAAAAAAACCGGATTTCTGGGGGCTGCTTTGGGGTGTTTTCTGTGGCGTTTTAGGAGGCAGACCCGGTTTGGAAGAATGAGCCGATTTGGAAGGCAGACCCGGTCTAAAAGGCAGTGACGCTTTTGACGGTGACACTTTTGACGGTGACACTTTTGGCGGTGACGCTTTGGGAGGTTGTCCCGCCTGGGAAACATGGTAGTTACACCATGAGCCATCTGAAACCTTCTTAAGGCATCTTTGACCTTTTAGTGTTATGCCTCGACACTGTTGGGGGGCCATGGAGTGTGTGGGACGAGTGGATCAGTGAAATGTGTAGAGCGTGATTAAGGTGCGCGTCGCCAGTATCTAAGCCTCATGCGAGAGATGGAGTGTAGGGCTTCTAGCAGGGCACTGGATTTTATAAGCAAAGTTATATCAGTTGTATATTCGAATACTGTAATACACCTTAGAGGGATCCCTAGGGATTCATCTAGTTAGGCGAACCTGCTAGTTCTTATATACTTTTCCAGTGCTTCGGGTAACCCTTGAGGGTTTTCATGAAACAGCTGGCCTTGAGGATACGAAACATTGAAACATTGCCATGTTTCACATTGGCCCTGAGAATTTCACATTGGCCCTGAGAATTCCTAATTGGCAATTCTCCATGGCGCGAGCATATCGCATGCGTCTCGTTGCATGATGCCTAGCACTCACAGTATTTAAATACCTTTGAATACTAACCTTAACCCATTCTCATACTTATGAGTGGTTTGGTATGAGACTGGGCCTCAGCTAAGTCTTGTAAGTAGGATCCAGAGCACTAAATGCTTGAATCTAGTGCTCGGAGGAGTGTCCAAGCCTCATGCAGAGATGAAGACGGAGAGTGAGAAACGGAGATTGGAAGGGCCAAAAAATGGAAAAGACCAAAACAAAAAAGGAAGAAATGGAAAAGGAAAAATAAAAAGGGTTGAATGAAATGGAAATTGGAAATGATCGATGGTGGAACTCTTGGGTTTATGGGTTCTTATTGTAACACTTATCGGATCTGACTATTGACTTGAGTGACTGGTGCTATTTTATGATAGTTTTTTGCACCAGTTTTTCGCACCAGTTTTTCGCACCAGTTTTTTGCACCAGATTATGGACTCTATTTTGGCCTGGGACAATGGGTGCGAATCACGATCCTCATAAAAGTACAGATTCTGATCCACGCAGTTGACAAAAATTCCACTAGAGAAGTTCCTCTCTTAAATGCACTCTCTTCATTCACAATCACCAATCTTGTTGAAATGGCATGGTGTAGTAAGTTACTATCCGTTTCATGTTTCTTGAGACTATTTGTAAGGTGCGAATAATAATAAGTCGAAGATATGCTTATGCAGAATTGCAAGTGTGGATATAGGGCCGACCAGGCATGTCATAGGCCAACTGAGACAATTTACCCATGTGTGTGTTGGCTTTGGGTACGTGGGTCGGACCCTCGGAAAAGCACACGTGACCTGGGCAGACTGTTCGTAGCAGTCCATGCAAACAATATTAGAACTTCTCCATAAGACCATACTTCTGGCGAAATTCAGGAGATTCCAATAATATTAACCTTTTTCGAATTTTTTTTTTTTGTGGGGAGGATGAAACGACCTGAGTCAAGAGGTCGGAACTGGATATAAGCCCCGGAAGTGCTACTTGAACCCTCGGAAATGGATGGATTGTCCCTCGGAAAAGATGGATGGACCCCTCGGAAATAAAAGAGACTGAACCAAGCACTATTTAACAAAACTCTGACCATGACTAAGATCAGACACTCTAAATCAAAGCGTAAATACACATTCTCCACATTGGCCAAAAATAATTATTAATCAAATATGCAGTATTGGCTGCAACTCACGATAATTCTTATACTGTACGTTTACTCAAGTTGTTATATCCCCTACTCTATACTTGATTCTGCCCTTCGCTTTACTCTTGATTTTACTTTACTCTCCCACTATGCACTCCATCTACTCTTTACTCATACTCTCTCCTGCACTCTAATTATTCTACTACACACTCCAACTTCCACTACACACTCCAACTTCCACTACACACTCCAACTTCCACTACACACTCCAACTTCCACTACACACTCCAACTTCCACTCATACTCGTACTTTATAATTTTTCTCTACCATTAGTTTAAATCGCAGTTCTATGGTGGGACATGTTCTATGGTGATACAGAACTGTATGCAAAGCTTATGGGAGCAAACCTCATATTAGTCCAGGACAAATTCCGGTGGTAACGGCTGTACTGTAAGTCAGATGCCCCTTTTTAGTCAATAATCTGAAAAAGCTCTGAAAAAGATTGAAAAAAGAATGAAAAAAGAATGAAAAAAGAACCTGAAAGAATCTGGAACAAAAGCTATTGAAGAACTAAATTTAAAAGTCCAGGTATAAACATTAATAGAAAAAGATCCAACAGTTTAGTTATGATTAGAAAAATACTTCGAGGTTCTCTTGTAGGTACTAAAATCGGTAATTATTAAAATCGGTAATTATTGGTTCCACTTTGTTTCAGGAAAAGCTAGGAAATAACCCGCGTCGGCCCATGACCTGGGTCTTGGATGTATCTAAATCATGATATAATATTGGTTACTTTTTTTCCCCAACTTTATTATTCTTTCAAATATACCAGGGGGTTTATTCTTATAAAATTTTATATTCATAATCATATGTAACATATTAATAGATCAAGGATATAAATAATGGTATAATTTCAGCCACAGTTTTGTGGGTGGGTCTTTTCTATCTTAAGTAAATATATATCAAAAAAATCAATTCTATAACAATTCATATATATTGTTAGAATCGGGAAAGTGGTTTTTAGAGAATTGTGGTGGATGCTTTGTTTTGTTTGATTGTGGTGGATGCCCCTCGGTTTATGAAATCGCGTGCTTAGCCATGCGCGCCTCAAAAAACAAGATATAATGGAATCGCACCTCAATTATAAGTGCTACCTAAATTCAATCCCCATTTAAAAATCAGATTCCCCACCATCACCAATTTTATAGTGGTCATATTTTCTAGAGTATCATAGTATAGTTATATTCAATAATTATAGTTATAGTTAATAGTTATAGTTCTCATACTTCTCTACTTAATTAATACCTCATGTGGTGACTCTGATGGATGACTGGGTTGGTTTGGCGCACCACGTGATGTGCCTGGTGCAGCGCTAATCTCGCTTGTCCAGCCTCACGTGCGTTGAGGAATCGCACATAAAAAGGCTGCAACATCGTCCTTCTTTCCCACGCCATATTTTCAATGCCTCATTTCGATACTCTTCAATTGCACGCAGGTCAGGAAGGTCCTCTGCCCAATGGCGCACGTGCTCCTCCCATTTATGCCACCACGTCGTATCTCTTCGATAACAGTAAGCATGGCGCCCAATTGTTTGGCCTTGAGACCCCAGGCTACATTTATTCCCGAATCATGAACCCCACCAATGATGTGTTTGAAAAGCGGATTGCTGCGTTGGAAGGCGGAGTGGGGGCATTGGCCGTGGCTTCGGGTCAGGCTGCCCAGTTCTTGGCCATTGGTGGCTTGGCCCATGCTGGTGACAATATCATCTCCACCTCGTACTTGTATGGAGGAACTTATAACCAGTTTAAGGTTGCGTTCAAGAGATTGGGCATAGAGACCCGTTTTGTGGAGGGCGATAGCGCCGAGGGCTTTGCAAAGCTCATTGATGAAAAGACAAAGGCCATCTATATCGAGTCCGTGGGGAACCCCAAGTACAATGTGCCGGACTTTGAGAAAATCGTGGACATTGCCCATTCCCATGGCATTGCCGTGGTCGTTGATAATACCTTTGGTGCAGGTGGCTACCTTGTGAACCCAATCAAACATGGTGCTGACATTGTGGTGCACTCGGCCACCAAGTGGATCGGAGGTCATGGAAACACCATTGCTGGAGTGGTTGTGGACTCTGGAAAGTTCCCCTGGGCAAAATACCCCCAGAGATACCCCCAGTTTTCCGAGCCTTCCGAGGGGTACCACGGGCTCGTGTTGAACGAGGCATTGGGAAACCAGGCCTTCATTGGACACTTGAGAATCGAGTTATTGAGAGACTTGGGCCCGGCTCTCAACCCATTCGGAGCCTTCCTCTTGATCCAAGGATTGGAAACTTTATCCTTGAGAGTGGAGCGCCAGTCGTATAATGCCTTGAAGTTTGCCGAGTACTTGGAGAAGTCGCCGTACGTGGAGTGGGTGTCTTATGTGGGTTTACCTTCGCATGAGTCGCACGAGTTGGCCAAGAAATACTTCAACCACAAGACGCAGTTTGGAGGTGTTTTATCGTTTGGTGTCAAGCCTTTACAGGAAAAACAAGACGACCCATTTAAGGAGGCCGCAGCCCAATTTGTGGATAACTTGGAGTTGGCGTCCAACCTCGCCAATGTGGGCGACTCCAAGACTCTTGTGATTGCACCTTATTACACGACGCACCAACAATTATCAGACGAGGAGAAGTTGGCATCGGGCGTTACCAAGGACTTGATCAGATTGTCTATTGGAACAGAACATATAGACGATATAATTGCCGATGTGGAAAACTCCTTCAAGAAGCTTTATGGATGATCAATAAGACCCGCCTTTGCGTCAGCAGCTTAAGATCTAGCAAACAGTGCTAGCGAAGTCCATCCGAGGATAGCGAAGTCCATCCGAGGATCAGTTGACCATGTACAAGACCCCCAAGAATATGCCAAGCAAGAATTCAACGATCATCAATGTAGACCCAAGACCCGAGGTAAGCGTCACGTCATACAGGTGGGCAGCATTGTTGAGTTCACTCAAATAAATCGTCTCGATCGTATAGGTGGAGAAGGTGATTACTTCACAGAGCACTAGGAACGACACCGTGCCGAGTTTGACCCAAACAGAAGGTTTTCTCTTGGTGGCAAGGAGAAACATCAACGACCCGGAAAACATAACCATACACGAAGCATGCGCCACTTTCAACGGCCACACAAAGTTGCCGAGTTTAATGGAGAGTGCAGCCTTATGCACGAGTTCAAGTTTGGAGATATCAAGCGTGGATGCCTCGGCACTAAGCGAGCCACTTTCCAAGATCTCCTTATAGATTTTATCGATATCATGGACGGTGGACCTGAAAGTGGCCGCGAAATTGGTTCCAAACTGGATCGGGTTCTCCATACGGCCAGCAACGCCAATCTGCACGCCTAGGTCCGTGACAATACCGGAAATCACATCCATTCCTCGGCCCGAATAGCATGTGGTGGATGCAGTCATGGGAATGTCCCTGCACCAGCTGGAATAGTCGAAGCTATAAGCACTATTGGAGATGAACTCAATGTTGGGATCATAGTCTTTACGGGAAAAGCCTCGGAGATCGGTAGCAAAATACGAAATCACCTTGAGGAACTCGTCAAAGAAATCGATCCACGTCACATGCGACAGTTTCTCCAAATAAAGCCGGAAGTGGGGGAACCATAGAGATGCCTCGTCCAACCACGGAATGAAACAGAGCATGGATGCCATACACACAAGAGTCCACACGCTCCACACCCAGATCACCCAGAACGACATCATATAAGATGGTGATGGCAAGTTTTTGGCGAGCTGGAGGTTCTTTTCCACTTGCTGCTGGTTCTTTTCCGCTTGCTGCTGCTGCTGCTGCTGCTGCTGCTGGTTTCGATGGAACACTCCTCCTAGCCATGCCAGATTGGCCCATTTGAAAAGACCTTTGGCCGGTTCCAGTTCCAGTTCCGGGTTTGGGTTTGGGTACGCCTGTGTGCCGAGATATCCCGTCCGTTTATCCAATAAACACTCTTCTTTCTGCCGGGACTCCATTCCTGCCACGTGCTTGGCATGGATATCGAGCGTGGAGTTTGTCATATTCTGATTATAGACATTGGGGTTTAGCTTCATGGTGGGAGCACCGAAACTGGGGTCGGGCTTTGACTTGCGTACATATTCCACCGCCACTTCCCGTTGGTTTCGTGAATCAAAAGTTTCTTGTCGCGACTCAAACGTATCTTGTAGTTTTCTTGACTCAAACGTATCTTGTAGTTTTCGGGATTCAATGGTTTCTTGTCGTGACTCAAAGGTTTCTTTGTTCTTGGGGAACTGGAGAAAAGAACCACTCGAGTCCAGCCGGGGCCTTATGATTTCACTTCCTTCGGCCTTATGTCCAATCCGAATGGTCTTGAACTTCTCCGAAACAATCGAGCTGCTATCAATAGCAGACCCTGACTGATACTTGACGTCATTGGTCTTTCCATTTCCATTTCCATTTCCATTTCCATTTCCATTTCCATTTCCATTTCCATTTCCATTGTCTTCACTGTCTTGGTTTTTACCGTACCTTGTCTTTGCACCTTTTCCGTTTCCATTGTCTCCACTTTTCTCTTCACTGTCTCCATTGGCTTTGGCTGCGGTTGCAAAATTGCCGAAATCCGCTGGTTTGAACGTAAGGTACTTTTCGTTCTTGGCCCGCCCGGAGTGTAGCGAGAACGTGTCAGTGTCCGATAACATACCGTCTTTGGAGTCAGAACAAAGTCAGAACAAAGTCAAAACAAATGGGGGATTCTGGGGGATATGTTTGTGAGGGTCCTCAAGAGACTTGCACAAGCACCTACGAATGCGCGTTCAATTGCCGCAAAATTCCCATACTCTATTTTTTTCCGCACCACTATTTTTGATTCTCTTCAGAGCACTAATTATTCTTCAGAGCACCATCTTAATGGTTAAATTTTATCCCTGAACTATTATACATTTAACTTATTGTGTAGAGCATTCGCTTGAAGCGCGACTAGTGTAAGTTCAATTCTTTCCGAAGGCATAATGAGTTAATAAGTGTCTAATGGTTGAGACAATTCCCTTTTAAGTAATCCATCTTGGTTCATTCAATTTAGCTCAACAAAAATTTTATATATCAATATTCAAGAGGTTTTGTTCAATAATATATCCTTTTTATTTAGTAAGCCCATCTCCTTGACCTTGAAACTTTCAGTATCCTTTTCTCGTTGGTGAACCATGAAAATAAGGGCTTTAAGATGCTGGAGCATGGTTTCTCATTCTGAGCAAAGCGCTCATTATCTTCAGCTCTATCATCCAGTGCATCGAATCGCCGTGTAATCTCTGGATTTGCTGAGTCGCTGGCGACTTAAACCGCGAATCAAACTCCCAGGAAACCGAACGTCAAGATTAGACAGAAAGAGACAAATCTAAGAGTCCTAGACAAAGTTTAGAGGGAGATTGAGTTCAGAGAGACTCAGGGCAGAGCCAGACTGATTTCTGAGAGACTGAGTTTAGAGATGGACAAAGTTCAGAGAGACTCCTCAAGTCTAATTAATTTAGCAACTATTGGTTTAACTTATAATTATCTTATTTGTATTAAGATGTTATAGCTGTAGTACATATTTAGGTGATCATACTAAAGCTGTTAAAAAATGGATTAACTCAAGGTTTCTATCTGAGATAGTGATACTACCATTTGCTTCATTATCATTAAATCCTTCTATGGAAATTGCTATGTCATGACCACCTATTGGTATAGAAGCTATATCACCAAGTGAATTACCTTTATTAAATACTATCATTTTCTTAGCATCTTTTTCCCCCATGCCCTATTTCTATTTTTTTTCCATCAGTACTATTTTTGATATTCGCATCAAACCCACTTCTAACCAAACTCAGTGGTGGACAGCCAGTAGAGCTGGCAATCACACCACATATGAATGTTAGGAGGCATATAAACAAATGCCACATCTGCACTTTTGAAAGCATCAAATGGGCACTTTTCAGATGGATGAGAATCTGTTAAAGAAAGTCTTTCTATCAAGTATTCACGGGGTAAAAGAAACATGACGCTTCTTTGCAGTGCATGAAAAGAATATGATGAAGCGTCAGCCCTGGCTTGAGATGGTGGCTTTTTCGGTATATCCGATTGATTTGAGAGACGAATTCTTCCTCAGTCAACCAAGGGTGGAGTGTTTTAGAATCACGGTCCACCACCAGCAATTCAAACCATTTTTCTTTTTAAGATTTATAGGTCACTATAATCTGTTACTATAGAATTATTTAAAGTTCCATTATCCTCCCAGTCTGAATCACACCTCCTAGAATAATTACCTTCTGAGCTAGTTCTAGTTCCAGTTCCAGTTCTAGTTCCAGTTCTAGTTCCAGTTCTGGTTCCAGTTCTGGTTCCAGTTCTGGTTCTTGCTCTAGTTCTGTAGTAGTGCTGATGGGGCCGGAAAAACTTGGTTTGAGCTTCTTTTCCAATTTCAAGTGTTTCCCGAGGAAATCTGTGGTGGTGGTCAACATGGCAAGGTAAATATCCATATAGAGAAAAGAGAAGAGATTCCCAATAGGATTGTATTTTATATTAACGAATATAGTGAGTAGCAGGAAGAGGTAGGATATCCACAGCCTAGTAGAGTTTGGAAAGACTCTTGGATGCAGGCCAATGTAGAAGAGCCTGTATAAGAGTCTAGAACAGAGGATATGGTTTAGCACTTTAGCACTTATTTCAGCACTTTTAGCACTTAGCACTTGACGGTCTCGTTTTACTTCAATCGTTTTCACTAATGTTGCCATAATATTTCTTATTATAAACCATTTTATGATTTTATCTACTATAATTTTATTTATAAAAGATGGACCAGTACACCCAGTACACCCTATGATCATTATTTAAATATGGTAATAATTCATTAGGTATATAAATTCAACCTAAATCTAAAGCACTAAATGTGAAGTTCTATTAATACTGGATATAGTACATATTGAATTCTTTATACTTAATATAATATTCTCTCTTTTTAATCTTTTATATTTATTATTAAATTGTAATTGTTTAACTAATTCTTTACGTTCTTCTCTATGTTTATATCCATAACTATTACCTGCTTCAGTTAATATATTATAACTTGGAGATAATAAAGTTATTTAAACCATATTTTTTTACTGATTTTTTTACTGATTTTTTTACTGATTTTTTTACTGATTTTTTTACTGATTTTTTTATGAATTTTGAACCATTATTATGTATTAAATTTGTTTTAGCACTTTAACACTTGATTCTGAATTTCTATATTGATCCATATATTCCCTATATCCGGTTAACGAAATTGTTCTGGTCCAAGTACTGAACCTCGTCCTCATTCAACAATGAAATGTTATCATTTGCACTAGTGCCTTGTGTTTTTGAAGTGGCAGGAGAATCCGCATCAAGAAGTTGTCTTGTTCTTCCTGAATTCAGTCTCTTGGCGGAGTTCAATGATGTACCTCGAGATAGGCTCTCGGGCACGTGTTTCCCAAGATTGCTAGGGTACTGGTGGCTTGCAAAAGGATGATCTCCATAGAGCAAGTTGTGAGTATCTTCCTTTGGCGCCGCGTAAATAGCATCCAATTCGTGTTTCTCGGTCCTGCGAGTCCGGGCTGATGCATTCATGGTCATTTTGCGCCCTAGACGCCGTAGCTCCAATTCGTTTTCCGCCTTGTTCAACTTCCGAGGCGCTGTGTTTGAAGAGTAATTCAACGGGTCATATTGATCCGTGATCGAGCTCACATTAGATTCAGCAATGTCTTTGCTTGGCTGCGTCAGCTCACTATCGCTATCTCCTTGGCAAATGAAGGGCCTTGGCAGTTCGTCCTGCTTGAAGCGAATTTCATGATCACGATAAGCACGACGAGATTTGGAGCCTGCTCTCAAGGTTTCATCATCGTCAAATAGACGAGACGACCGCGCCAGGTGCATGGTGTGTCTTCTTATTCTATAAGGCTTGATGACATAAGTGCGGTCTCTTCTTTGGTTGGTCGGAGGGCTAGCAGTAGCTCGACTCGAGTACACGAGTTCGCTTTCAGTTTTAGGCGGATTGGAACACCATACCGGAAGAATCCAGGAAAACGAACTGATCATCGATACGCAGAAAATCAACCAGAAAAGCACATTGAAGAGCGTGCCGAAGCGCATGGCAATCCCATAGGTGCCTAGCAGCTCGGCGATTTCCCTTTTCATATTGACCAAGTCGCACGTGACCACGGAGGCAGCAATAACTATAGAAATCACCGCTTGCATCGCCAACAGCGCCACCACATGTAGATAAGCGCCGTGGAACTTATCCAAGTCATTGGCGGAGCCCCGATTGCTGTAGATAAGAAAACAGGAAATCAACAAGGTGGCTTGGGAAAGCACCTGGGTATAGAAAAGGATCCTCATGCTATTGAAGCGGCGTTGTCTGCCGTTGATTCTCTTCAAATAAACCCTATCGCTGGGCGGAGCGTGGGAGTAGTTAAGAATGGAATCTAGACTGACTTCCAGCAACATCTGGCGGTAGTTGAAGAGATTAAAGGTAGTGTAGGGGTAACACTTGATGGTTTTGTTATGGGTGAGGTAATCCATTTCCCTGAAATCGGTGCTATACTCTATGGTGCACCACCTAGTGAAGGCAAGGAGAAACGACTGGGGGGCATCAGCCACCACCGCCTGCGTATAATCGGACAACATGATGATGGCGGATTCGGAGAGCCCCGGGGCTTGCGGAGCATTTCCCGGGGAGTCCCATGCGCCGGCGCTGGTATCTCTGAGCTCGGACTGAAGCGTCCGATAGATGCCTAGCGACACATCGACGTGGCCGCAGTTGATCTGGGCCACATGGTCGATGCGGGGGTATTTCTGAAACACCGCCACAACAATGATAAGGATGATGGTAAGGATGGAGCCGCCACATCGCAAGGTGAAGAGCAACTTTTGCGTGGGGGATAGGTTCAGAAACGGCTTTTTCACCGAGCCTAGAAACAACGGGAGCTTCATTCCAGCCAAAAACCAATGCAAATGCAAATGCAAATCAGCCAGCAGCGGTTTAGCAACAGACTAATCAGCAAAACACCAAAACACCAAAAACCTAGTGGACAAGTCCAGAGACTAAAGGTCAACAGATGCAAGACAAGAGAACGTCTCAAGGAAAAAACGACACACCTGCCCGAGTCTAAAGGGGGGGAAGTGTATGCAGAAGCCCACGGAGAGGGCAAAAACAAAAAAAAAAATGCAGCAAAAGAAAAAGCGGCGGCGAGGTCCTATTTATAGGCCTTGGGGGAGGCGTGGGGTGGCGTGGAGGAGGAGAGGGGGTGGTGATGAGAAAAGCTTGAGACTGAGACTTCGCAGTAAAAAAGGAGGGAGAGAATTCGCAGTCTCGCAGTGCAATTCAATTATTCGGACTTGGTGCGCGCTTGAAAACTCCATTGAAACGTGCCTTTCACGCGCATAATTTAAGACAATGACTTTTACTTTAGTCATTTTTATTAACTACTCACTTTGATTACTAAAGGGATTTTTTTAATTTTTTAATTCTTTTTTTTTTTATAATTTTGTACAAATGAAACAACTGAATTGGAAATTGTCCGTGGAAATTCCTTGGAAATTCCGTGGAAGAAAAGTGTCCTGTGGGGAAGTGTTGGTTGAGAGAAAAGCACTTCATCAGTAAACAAAGATAAGCGACGAACAGACCCGACCACCCGACCACGAGAGATAATGGAATCTCGATCTGATAACAAGACACACCATAAAAAAAAAAAATAGCACATTCGAAATGAAATTATCTTTTCGTTTTTTTGGTGATGTTAGTATATTCCGTTTTTGGATATTGGATCCGTAAATTCTGTTTTTTTTTTGTCTGTTTTTTTTTTGTCTGTTTTTTTTTTGTCTGATTTTTTTGTCTGATTTTTTGTCTTCTTTTTTGTCTTGTCTTGTTCTTTTGTCTTGTTGGGTTTTGGTTGGATTGTTTTCGCAGGAATGACGCCAGGCCACGCCAAGTTCGCGCTTTGACTTCGCGATTTGAATCCAGCACGTGAAGTTGGTTCCATGGAAAATCACCGGGAAATCATGGGAATTCAGGGAAATCAATGGAAATCAAGGGTAATCAATGGAAATCAAGGGTAATCAATGGAAATCAAGGGTAATCAATGGAAATCATGGAAATCAAGGATAATCAATGGAAATCACTGTGAACCATTGTTAATCACTGTAAATCACTGTAAATCAAACATAATCATGGAAATCAAGAAATCAAGTAATCGTTGCAAAATCGCACCAAGTCTTAGCAAGAATAAGCTTCGTATAAATTCCGAGAATTAGAAACGTACTATGGAGGAATGAAATGTAGAATTTCCACAGGGTCACGTGGAAAGTTCAATGTCCTTGATTGTAATTTCCAACACTTGATTTTGATTTTCCAACTGTTGATTTTGATTTTGATTTGAATCTCTTCTGACTCCAATCGTCTAGTGTCCACGTCACTATGTCAATGCACAGCATGGACAACGGTGCGCACCCCCAGATCCGTGCCAAGAGAAAAAGCCAAAAAGCCGGCCAAGAGAAAACGCCAAAAAACCGGCCAAGACGGAATTATCAAGTGCCAAGCCCTTGTCTTGTAGATTTCAGCAAGCCAATCAAATGCTTGGTGTTTGATGTGTCACTGGAAACTGACCCCAATTTCTTAATGCACTGCACCAAAAAGAACCCCACAGAGAAGCAATGACTAGGAGAACTGAGAAGCAATGAGTATGAGAACTGAGAAGCAATGAGTATGAGAACTGAGAAGCAATGAGTATGAGAACTGGATGTGAATCACCAGGAGGGAGTTCCAAGATGCACTTTAAAGCGCATCATTGCCTGAATACCACCACATAATCACCACAATGAAGCCAATAATCGTTTAATGTGAACCCAATAATCGTTTAATTTAGCACCGAATCAGGCCATGAATATCATGTACCAATTCTCCTCCTAGTTTATCATCAGTGATGGCAAAAAAGTAGGTATTTAGAAGTCCTCATTGAAAGAAAGCTGGCCGTTTTGCGCAGTGAACTGGTCGTACGAAGGGTGGAGCGATTGGGCAATGGGCTCACTCATCTGGACATCGTCACAACCACTCATTTTGCGTTTCAACGAGGGCTTTTGTGGCAAGTTGGTGGTGGCCACAGAAAGTGCTCCCCACTCGGATACATTCAGTCCCGACTGGAATGTGGAGCCGTCGCTGGTTAAGGCCGGAGGCAGCGAAAGTGTGGAGGGAAGACACACGCGCAGCGGCCGCTGGAAGCCCTGGGTCAGATACCTGCGGTCGTAGTCGTTTTCGTCGCGTGGCTGGTCCACCTGGGCATATTTGGAGAAGAACTGAGCATTGTACGAGTGAGCTCCAGCTTGCGAGTGGCCATCGGCCACGGCCTTGCGGATTTTCATTCCAAGGGTAGCTAGTTCTGAGTTTTCGTAGCTTCTGCCAGTACTGGGCACTGCATACGCCATGTGGCGTTTCGTAGGTCCTTCCATGTCAGTCAGTCAGTCAAGGTTCTATCAAGTACTGTCAAAAAAAGCACTGTCAATAATAGTACTATCAAAGTAGTATACTAGTCAAATTACTCGTCAGGAACACTAGGCACTGGAAGCTGGTTGCCAGATATCACTGCAAGTGTCAGTAGTCAGTAGTCACTGGTTATGTAGACAAACTGATCAGTAGTTATGTCAAACTGAAGTACTGGTCAAAAAGGAGTACCAAGTAACTTAGCAAGATAATGCAAGCTTGGGGATAACTTGGATAACTTGGATAACGGATCTAAGTTGAAGGGTCTGCTAATCCAAGATCAGATAGACCGACGGTGGGTATGGTAGTCAGTGTGGTAGTCTCTTGGAAAGGAGACTGAGGTTGTAAAAAGGGATTTGAATATATATAGAAAAAAACAAGGGGAAAAACCAGGGGGGAACCAGGGGTATTTATAGAAAGTGTTTGTGTAAAAGGGGTTTGGGAAAAGATGATCTGAGAAGAAGAAGAGGAGTGGTTGGGAAGGGAGGAGTGGAGACAGGTGGAGCACGCGCGACGATGCGAGGAATTTAGCTCTTTTGGGACGCATCATAACATTGCTCATAACCACCGTCACCACCAAACCATTCTTTTATCCATTTACTGTACTGCACAAAGAGCCACCAATCTATAGCGTATATCAGTGTTTCATTCTACTATCTTTTTTTTTTGTTATTGTAAGTTTTTTCCCTATTTTTTTAGGGATTTAGGGGTTAATTTATGGGACTGGAGAACCACTGGTGTACGGGTGTTTTGCTTGCTGCGCACTTTTCGCAGCCGGCAATGCGCATACAAAACGACCATTAACCAGAAAACCACACAATGGATTCCGATACAATTCAGTGTGCAGTAATATAATGTACTATACTATACAATGCAGGAATTTATAGTACAATGCAGTATAATGTAGTAGTATACAGTACAAGGAAGTATTATACAGACCATTCAGTACAGTATTATACAGTATTATACAGACCTTCAGCCACAAGATACAGTACTAGACTATCGAAGAAGCGAAATAAATAAATCCTCCATATATTTTGCAAGCAGGTTCAGAAGGAGAGATTTCGAAGTGGAACTTACGGTATAAAAAAAAAGTGGGGCCGAGCCCAGAAGCTCCAGAAAGGACTTTGTAAAAAAGATCACTTGTAAATATAGTCCTTAAGATTCAAACCAATCATATCGTCCCTGATATCTATGTTCATTCCAAAAAATTCTTTCGTCCCTGATACCTATATTTATTCCAAAAAATTCTTTCGATTTCCCAGATCTTTCATATAAAAGATTTGGACAGTTTAAGCAGTAGCTCTCCACGCATCAGTTGTTTGGGCCAAGTATTAATATTTCATCAACATATAATGTAATCATAAGTAAATTCTTGGACGTTCTTATAATTCACACAAGGTTCTGATAAAAATCTTTCGAACCCGAATTTCACACCACCAGAAAAATGAGGCCTGATTTATAGAAACTTGTGCCTTTTTAAAGAAACGCGGGCCTGTTTAAAGAAATCTGTGAGTCTGAGAGAGTACTTTTCCTGTTAGACGCTCTTCCGGTTGACTCGATTTCCCCTTTGGGAACAAGAAAAGTTTTAATACAACAAGGAAGTCATTCAAATTGGTCACATTCCCTAATAAACAATATTCACATGCAACGGTCCAGACGTTACACCCCACCAAGTTTGATTGTGGGGGACCTCATTGCCCAGACTGCACATGTGCCCATCCAGGACAATGATGACTTTACTTCTCTACAAGAAAAATTGGGCATTCTCGGGGCCGACTTGCTAGCACAAGTCATTTCCACAGGCTTGTATGTGGACCCGAAACCAATCACCAACAATGAAGTCCACCTTCGATGCCCTGGAGCACACGCTCTATAGGCCAAGCACGCCACCTGCAGCAGAAGTACCTCGGATGAACCAATCTTTGGCTTACCATGCTTCTCAGCGGAGCTTGGGGAAAAAACCAATACCCCTACCAGTCGCAGGCTAACTTCTCCAAGTACGAGCCCGCTTCACAGGAGACATCCCCGATAAAAAAGATGATTGGAAAGCTCAGAATGAGCCGCGAATCGTCTTTCAATATGCATAAACATTCCAACTCTCTAGCCACCTCAATGAATGACTTCAACGTCCGGCTTGTCTTCAACGTCCGGCTTGTCTTCAACGTCCGGCTTGTCTTCCAAGTCCGGGTGGCCCAATAAGGTCATAAAGAGTCTCTTCACTCGGTTGCTGTTTGATCAAGGAAAGAGACTTTCTTTTTCCCAAGCGACAAATTCTCCAACCACGTGTTCCCATACGCCCGCCCGCCAGCCTCAGCAAAGCTTCGATGTTCGAAAATAAGGTGTCAATAACTTCAACTTTGGAGCCAAAGAAGAAAAACACGCTTTGGATAAGCTTTGGGAGCTCGAAGGTGTACTGGTCTGGACAAATCCACGGTCAGCAGCATGCCCAGTGCCATAATCGGGGAATATGACAAGGAAAAATGGAGGACGTTGAAAGCATTGGAGATAGAAGACTGAATGTAATCAACCCCATATAATACCCCATCAACCAACCATAATATTAAATGTTTTAAACGGTCTAACTAGCGAAAGATCTTTGTTTCAAGTGGACAACAACCTCGAGGTTCACTGCAAGAGAGAGAAGTATCAGATCTGATTTGGAGATATGATAGTATCGTCACGAATGGTCGTAACCTTCAAATTAGGCTATCTCTTTTTTTCTTCCTCTAAGTTTCCGTTCAAGAATGCAGTCGTGACATCCATTCATCTGATTACCAAGCCTTGTTTCAATGCAATGCCCAACACAAACCCCTTTTTTTCCATCATTTTGGGACAAAAATTGGTTCTGTGGAATGCTGGAATTCCGGAGACCCACCCAGAGGTTTTAAAAAACATAAATATGGTCTGTGGGGTGTTTTAAAGGGAACCAGGTTTTAACCGTAGTCGCGAGGGCCCAGATCCGAGGGGCCCAGATCCGAGGGCCATTACATATTTCTCAAATAAGTTACATAATCCCAATTTTCTCTTAAATCTTAGGGTGTATTGGTATATATATATATATGTTTATTCGTAACTATAAACTAACTACCAATTCTGGCGGAGAAAACCGGCGAGTGTGCTTAGGGTGTACTGGTATATCTAGGTGTACTGGTCTATCTAGGTGTACTGGTGGATGGTGATAATGTGACGTATATCGCTACTGCAAACCGGG
Organism: Metschnikowia mauinuiana; assembly: GCA_002374555.1. NCBI lineage: Eukaryota > Fungi > Ascomycota > Pichiomycetes > Serinales > Metschnikowiaceae > Metschnikowia > Metschnikowia mauinuiana. The sequence goes on along the minus strand of NKZY01000891.1, from coordinate 50,062 downwards.
AATAAATTTTGATCAGCATAAAATTGATAAATTTCTGGAATTCCTCTACTGTATACATATCATTTTTCTTTATTACGGTATACGATCGGTTAATTATTATATCCTGCATACACCCCTCTTCTATAACCTCACGTGATATATATTAATAAACCCATGTAGTGAGAGATGATCTCTTCTAATGGCTAGATGGGTATGGTATAATTAATGGCTAGATAAATGTGGTGTAATTAATGGCTAGATGATTTATAGGTTATTTTCTCGGCTTCTCATGCCATTTATGGCGCACGGCCATTGCTTATCTGCATGCGTTTTACGGTGCGTTTTATGCTGCGCTCTATTCTGCGCTCTACACTGCTCTACACTGCGCTCTATGCTCCGCCTTACGCTGCGTTACCCCACGCGTATACGGCAAGTGAGCCCGCGCGCGCTCCTCCGCGAAACACCTATAGGCAAGAACGAGCGACAGCCCCACCATGGCCCCAGGTATAAATACGCCGCGCCGCCCACTGGGGATTTCCCTCCATTAGTCACAATGTCTATTTCCTCCAAAACCGCCATCCAATACGAACAAGACTATTCCGCCCACAACTACCACCCTTTGCCCGTGGTGTTCCAGAAAGCGCTGGGCGCTCACGTGTGGGACCCCGAGGGGAAGGAGTACCTTGACTTCTTATCGGCGTATTCTGCTGTGAACCAGGGCCATTGCCACCCCAAGATCATTGAGGCGCTTGTTGAGCAGGCGTCCAAGTTGACCTTGTGCTCCAGAGCGTTTTCCTCCGATGTGTTTGGTGAATTTGCAAAGTACATCACCGAGTACTTCAACTACGAGATGGTGTTGCCCATGAACACGGGCGCCGAGGCCGTGGAAACCGCCTTGAAGTTGGCCAGGAGATGGGGGTACGTGAAAAAGGGCATCAAGGACGACGAGGCCATCATCTTGTCTGCAGTCGACAACTTCCACGGTAGAACCTTGGGGGTGATTTCCATGTCCACGGATCCCGATGCCACCACCAGCTTCGGGCCTTACTTGAACGGTGTTGGGCCACAGATCCCCGGGGAGCCAAAGGGCTCGTTGTTGAGATACGGAGTCATTGAGGATGTTGAAAAGGCTTTCAAGAATGCCGGCGATAAGATTGCTGCACTCTTATTGGAACCTATCCAAGGAGAAGCCGGAATCGTGGTGCCTCCTGAAGGCTACTTCACCCGCGTGCAGGAATTGTGCAAGCAACACAACGTATTGTTGATTTGTGACGAGATCCAGACGGGAATTGCCAGAACAGGCAAGATGTTGTGCTACGAGCATTACGAGAATGTCAAGCCCGACATTGTGCTTTTGGGTAAGGCCATTTCCGGCGGGGTGTACCCTGTTTCCGCCGTGCTTTCCTCCAAGGATATCATGTTGACCTTGACTCCCGGATGCCACGGGTCCACCTACGGAGGTAACCCCTTGGCATGTAAGGTTGCCATGGCCGCTTTGCAGGTGATTAAGGATGAGAAGTTGGTGGAGAGAGCCGACAAATTGGGGGCCCTCTTGCGGTCCAAGTTGGAGCAATTGAGTACCGAGTCCAACGGCATCATCTCCGAGGTCAGAGGCAAAGGGTTATTGTCGGCTATTGTCATTGACGACACCAAGACCAACGGCAGAACGGCCTGGGACCTTTGCTTGTTGATGAAGGACCATGGAGTGTTGGCCAAGCCTACGCACGATAACATCATTAGGTTGGCTCCTCCGCTTGTGATTTCCGAGGACGACTTGGCCAAGGGTGTGGAGGCCATTAAGAAGTCGTTGGTGGACTTGCCCACGGCTCCCCATGCCGACCACTAATTTAATTCTGGTTCCCAGTCTCGTCTAGTCTTTTTTGCTAGTGGACTTCTACTCGACAGTGTACATAACAATATCAACGAATTTCAGGTAACCCCAATTTCATTCTGCAAAGGAAGACCCTTTATAATTCGAGGGTAATGTTGTGATGGCCTGCATATGCGTAATTCCGGGGGTCAACACACCAGTGCACCAGGCCACCTCAGTAGAAAAAGGTCCAATGCAAACCTACATTTTTTTCATTGTGGGGTTGTAAGAATAATATTTCTGAAAAGCCTGAATTCCGGAGATCATTTCCATTGATTTCGGAGTATAAATTCTTTGTGTGTGAAGTTTTACAGTGGCATGTCTGGCCAGTTCCGGTCGAATTCCGGCCAATTCTCAAAATTCCGACCCATTCTAATTCCGGTCAATTCTAATTCCGACCCATTCTAATTCCGGCCCGGTGTGCATATAACTACCTTTCTACACCATCTTCACCAAGAATTCAAAACTAAACTCTAAATTATAGTCGCTGGATAAATTATAGTCGCTGGATAAATTATAGTCGCTGGATGAAGGTACTCTGAAAACTTCATTCCATTTTTTTCACTCTTCATTTCCAACTTTTGATCACTCTTCGTCGCTAGCATCACGACGGCCATTGGAAATCTTCCCCAACGCCGCCAATCGTCTGGTCCGCTCCACCTCCGTTTCCTCCGGCAAATCATCAGAATGGTCACTTTCGTCGCTTTCGTATTCCGAATGGGGAAATTGCTCCACTTGTTCGGGTTTTTCCGAAACTGAAGAAGATTCGGGTTTTTCCGAAACGGATTCGGGATGCTCTGGGATCTCGGACTTGTTTCCTGGAACCTCCGAATCTCGAGTTCTCTTGATCCCCACCACGGAAAGTGCCTTGCCCATTAAAGTACTGGACCTGGACCTGTTTGGAGTGGGCTGATTGGCTTTGGCTGGCCGGGCATTCGCGTGCTTGTTCAATTTGTAGCGTCTGATGATATCTCCATCGATATTCTCAATGAATAACATATTGTCGACTCTGTGGGCGTAGAACCGCTTGCCCCGGCCTTCACCCTCGGACTTGACGATGGTCTTGCGGCGGTTGGAGCCCCGAGACGTTTTCTCCGACCGGCTGGACCCAAGCGATTTGTCCGAGACAACTGAGTATTGTGACATGTGACGCCGTAACGAGGCCTCGGAATGGAGACTCATGCCTCCGGACGTCAGGCCTCCGATCGAGCTGTGGGCGTCCTCTGAATGGTCACTTTCCTGGTACCCAGTATCGATGATTTCTCCGTCTGCATCTTCGATCATCACCTTGTTACCTTCTTCATAGACATTGGCCGGGCTCATATTTTCTTCAACCACTTCCTCATTCTCCATTCGTTCTTCCTGGAAATTCTCAGAAGAATTGGACGTATCGTCCGTGGAAGCTTCCTTGGCAGAAGCTTCCTCGCGAGAAACGGCCACCGACGGACTTCTTCCGAGCTGGAGAAACTCCGCTTGAGGCCTGGTCCGTTCGGCCGACGCCGTGGCTTCGTGCTGGCTGTGGCTTCTGTCCTTTTTTCTCCGGTGCTTCTTTCTTCTGGCTCCTCCTGCAGGCCGGACCTTAATACCCGAGGTTTCCACGGTACTGGCTTGAGGCAATGGCTCCCCCGGTTTCTCCTGACTATCGATTCGGTGCAAGGAGAAGGATGTAGACGTGTGTTCCAATTTTTGCAAACGTGACATCCACGAGGTTCCTTGGTCCTGCGTATTGGTCACCGTGAACGACATGGTGATGGCCATCCGGTTCAATCTTTTTCCAAGAGCCAACACGGCCACCGAAGACCCGTGAACCACAATGGACACGATCACAACAAAGCACACAATGGGCCAGATCGTGGCGATCACTTGGAAATGTTCTGTTCCTGGCGCAGGCAAATCCGAAAGGTCAGTTTCCGCCGAGGCAACGTGCTCCTTCACGTGCTCCCTGGCCAAGATAGCGGCGAAAATGGCCCCGACTCCAATCGGACCGAAATGCCCACAGAAAAGAGCCTCTCTCCAGGTTTTTATATCGGGAACAAACGGTTTGAGGGCTAAAACGGCCGGGATTCTTCTAAGGAAAATGATCACAATGGCCAAAACAATGAGTCTCCACACATTAAGCCCAATCTCCGGGGAGTTGAACTCGTCCCACGGCACAATGGCACCGAAATACACGAAAAACGACAAGTTGAGAAGCAAGTCTATCACCGTGGATACATGGGACTCCTCTGTTTTCTTAGCAAAGTCACCGTTCCAGCCAAAGGACGTTCCTGCAGCAAACGACACTAGAAGATCGTCCACCCCAAGCATGGAGCCGATTCCGGCGGAATTAAAGGCCAAGAACACGAAAAACGCCAAAAACGATTCCCGGTCGATCAATGCCTTCTTTTCCGCATAGTAAACGGCCTTGCGGAGAACGTACCCCAAAAAAGCACCAAGAATGGTGCCGAAAACGCACTCCCACAAAATAGTAAGCGTAAACCAATCCTTCACCACCCGATTAGGATCTCCAGGGTAAATAAGAATGAATAACGACAAGAAAATAAACGGGAACGCCATTCCATCGTTACATCCCGATTCCGCAGTAAGCAAATTCCTCAAGTGGCCCGGCACCCGCTCGGCAAACTTTCCTTTACCAACGACAGCCGCAGCCAAAACCGGATCTGTGGCAGTCACACATGCCGAAACCAAAAGAGCTGCTGGGAACGAAAAATGGGGAATGAGCGCCCATATAAATAAACCCACAATCAACCAGCCTGCAGTCATCACGGGCACCAATAACAAGGCCACGGAGAGCCAATGTTTCTTCATGTATTTGCGGGGCAATTCCACCGCCACCGCCACGATCTGGATACACAAGACAATCCTGCATATCTCCAAGGTCAAATGCTCTGCATTTCCCCACGAAAGAGGGTCGAACCACCCAAGACAGTGCGGGCCCAAAATGAGCCCGGCTATCGTGGCCACCGTAGCTTCTCCGATATATAACCGTTCCTTGACAAAGAGAGACATTAGCGAAAAGAGCGTGCTGAAAATGCCTATACAGGCATACGCAACATGGGCCTTTTCAATCTGTAGTTAGTATCATTCTGTTTGATTCATGTTTCTGATTTTGATTTTGATTCTGATTGTGATTTTTTCTGATTTTTTCTGATTATGTTTCATATGTGTTTCAGCTCTGTTTCAGTTCCTGTTTCATGTTTCATGTTTGTGATTCTGATTCTCTTTAATATCTGTTTCTGTTTCTGTTTCATGTTTCGAATTCTGTTACATAGGTTTTTCATATGTGTTTCAGTTATGTTTCAGTTCCTGTTCCTGTTTCTTTCAGTTTCTGTTCCAGGTCCAGTTCCTATTCCTGTTTCGTTCAGTTCCGGTTCAGATTCTGTTTCTGTTTCAGCTCTGTTTCATAGGTGTTTCATAGGTGTTTCATAGGTGTTTCATAGGTGTTTCATAGGTGTTTCAGATTCAGTTCAGTTTCAAATTCACTTCAGTTCAGACTCTGTTCCAGTTCCATTGGGACATCCGATTATCCGTTCCATAGCGGTTATTTAGAACGGGGCTGGCGGTAACTCTTCACCTCCACTAGAATGTTCGGACCGGACCGGACCGGACCGGATCATGATTGGCCGGGAGAACCCCTCACGTGACAAAACACAATATGTATATGCAATTCTGAAACATACCTCTAACTGGGCCCACATCTAAAGACATTTATTGTAGGGGAAAAGTAGTTAGCAAAGTAATAAGTCGCGGCTGGTGTACGATGGGGAAGGTGCAGGAATGCAGCAGCAGGTGGGGGGAGGGAGGCGGGGAGAACCAGTGGGTTTTTTGGGGCTGCAAATTTGGAGCATGTGCTAAAAATAAATCTGAAACAATCATGAAACATTCCTGAAACACTTTTGAAAAATTTCTGAAACAAGCCGGGCTGCGGTTGGCCGAATGCCGCCTCGTTCTATGGGTGGACGGTAGCCCTATGTGCAGGAACTAGCTCATCAACTTTGCTTGGCACTATTTTTAACCTGCGGGTCAAAACCCTTCGAGGCAATGTTAATGGTGGTGCACGGGTTTTTGGGATGTTATATACAGGAATCACCAGAAATCCAACAATACCCGTAATTTCACAGTCCTTTCTGAATTAACAAACACAAGGTGTTAAAAAATCAATCATTAGAACATTAGATAAAAGGAGAGTAGTGGATATTATTTCCGATTTGGGAACGCTACACCGAGTTATATGCAGGACATATTATTTTTTCTACTAATTCAATCCTATTGAATATTCTAGTGACTTAGAAATTTACATTTTATTTATTTTGGTTGAGATTTTGAAGAGGGAGGCAGAAGGGCTGGGTATTTAATTATGCGTCCTGCATATAAGCACCTTAAGAATCGTTAAAAAAAAGCAAAACAATTCTTTCTAGACCCGTACACCAAAGAAAACAATAGTCTTCTTCGATTCGTCTAGATCTGTATTTGGGTGAATGTTCTAGATTTGGGGTACCTGTATATAACCGGGCTCAAAACCGCATTATAAAGAAGGTCAGGGCTCATAACACCTTACACCACGCCAGGGCTCCTAGTACTTCACCACATAATTTCAAACCAAAATATTAAAGAAAATGGATTGAAATGCGTGACTATATTTACACATCATGCTCACCTTTACCCACTACAATCTCCATGTTTCACGTTTCATCCATGTTTCATCCATGTTTCATCCATGTTTCATCCATGTTTCAGCCATGTTTCAGCCATGTTTCAGCCATGTTTCAGCTATAATGTTCAATACCATAGTAAAATACTGCACATAATGCACGATTCTGACATAAATTTGCATACAAGGATTCATGGATAGACGAATCCTTTTACGTAGATACTAATGCATTCATTGTTATTAATCAATAAATAATTGCGTGCCTCTACCATAAAGTTACCGGTGGGCAAGAATGTCCAATAATTGTCTAGTAATTGTCTAATAATGTCTAATAACTGTCTAATAAATGTCTATGAACTGTCTAATAACTGACTAATAACTGTCTATGAACTATCTGATGTCTAATAACTGTCTAATAATGTCTAATAACTGTCTAATAATTGTCTAAAAAATGTCTATAATTGTTTAATAATTGTCAAATAATTGACTAGTAATTGTCTAATAAGTGTCTAAAATTGTCTAAAAACTGTCTAAAAACTGTCTATAATTGTCTATAACTGTCTATAATTGTCTAAAAACTGTCGAATAATTGTCTAGTAATTGTCTAGTAATTGTCTAATTGCTGCGTTTCGATCACGTGTCCCCTGACTGAGGCGCACCTTCCACGCACATCTTCCCGGTTACAACCACCACCGGCCCATAATGACGTCACAAGGAATGTGGATCATAGGCTACGGCTCGCTTATATTCAAACCACCCCCGCTCTTCAGTCTCAGAGTCTCCGGCACACTAGAAGGCTTTGTGCGTCGGTTCTGGCAGAGTTCGGCCGACCACCGGGGTACTGCAGACAAGCCAGGGCGGGTCGTGACGCTTATTTCCCTCCAAGACCTAAAACAACAAGCGGTTTTCCACGATGATCTCGCCATGTACGAATTGAATGCCAAGCATAGTGAAACGGATCTTGTTACCGAGTCGCTGGAGTGTTTGCCGGTGCGGACCTCGGTTCAAAGAATTCCGGATTTTGAGGCGCACGACTTGAAGGTATGGGGTGTGGCGTATTATATAGCCCCGGAGAATGTGGCCGAGGTCAAGGCGTACTTGGATGTTCGGGAACAGGACGGGTACACGATGCACGAGGTGCAGTTCCGGGCACAGCTGGGGAGATCCGGGGACAAAAATCCTCAATTGAAATCCGGGGAAAAGGACGCCGAGGGAAAGGTCGCCGAGGGTATATCGCTCCTAAGCGACATTGAGATTGGCCCCGAATATAAACCCCTGCACCTAGAAGTTCTCCGGGACCTTCCCAAAACGGAAGACGGCGTCATCATTCAGTCCATGATATATATTGGTACCATCAGCAATGCCTCTTTTGTGGGGCCAGAACATATCGCCAAAACTGCACAGGTGATCAAAAAAAGCATCGGTGCCAGTGGCCACAACTATGAGTACTTGTGGAAATTGGTGCAGGCCATCCGGGAATTGGCCAATCACCGGTCACGTGACCACTATTTGGAGGACCTTCTTGCATTATGTGACGCCAAGTAAAGTAATAAAACGTCGGATTGAATATGATAGGTTAATAGTAGGGCTAGACAAATATTGCCAGATTGAAAAAAAAATGGTTATTTGGGTATTCAAAAAAAAATCTCCTGGGGGTGAGTCGAACACCCGATCTCAAGATAACAATTCAATTACAGTCTCGCGCCTTAGCCAGCTTGGCCACCAGGAGTTTTGTTGAAAAAATTGAGAAACTCATGGACTAGAGAACGTTCCTAGATATTAATCACTTGGATTATCCACACACTTTTTGCTTTCTTAACTGTTTCGGGAACAGGTTTTTAATCACTTGATTGGATTCATGAACATGAAAATTGCCATGAGGTTAATAATATGCAGGTGCGCAAGTATATAGCGCAATGCTCCTGTGACTATCAACAGCATAAGCTCTGGTATAAATCAACCAGGCAGAACCAGGTGAGCTAGTGTATCTCCTGGTTTCCCATAGAGTAGATGGTGTTATAATCTGAACTCATAATGTACTAGAAAAAGCTCTGATTGGCATGGAGCTTGATTCGGTGCTGATCATCATAGAGTATCATGGATCATTGACCTGAGAAGTAGTTCTGGCATTGGCTGGAGTTGGTTGGCGTGTTTATATTCTCTTCCCAACAATTAAGTATGAATTGTGAAAAGTAGGGGGGGCGCTGCTCCTTTTATATTGCAGCGGGCCTCCTCAAAAAGTTTGAATATGCACGGTCGATCGTTTTGTGAACAACCGTGCATGAGGATCGCCATACCCCACCATGTTTCATCATTCATGCACATGTAAGAGCGTAACCGGAAATGAATGTTTCAGGTATGACACGGGATTTCCGGTGATGCATACCCCCGCCGGAGGTATTTGCCCGGTCTAAGTAATAACGTCAGTACCCGGTTGCAAGGAAATATCACTATGGACTGCACATAACCAAAATTGTTTAAATACACTGCATACTACACCTACAAGAATAAAGAGCTTAAAATTATGGCAAGTCTTTAACGGGTGTTGCATATCTTATGAATCAAAGATTAACCATGGGTAAATTCATCCGTGCCATGAGTGGAGCTATGCGAATCCACCGAAAATAATCCGGTAGCCCTCGGATTCCCTCGGTAGCCCCGGATCCCTCGGTAGCCCCGAATTTCCTCGGTTGCCCTCGAACTCCCTCGGAATAAAAAGTCTCGGACCGAGTGGCATTAACCCCGGTTCATGTCTTGGACCCATCCGGGGTTGTTTCTTCGCTCTCTGTTCTTCACGTGGCCCGAATCATGTGGCCCGAATCACGTGGCCTGCATGACGTAGCTCACAACCACGTGACTCGCATCACGCACTATTTGAGTTCCGGCCGTAAACAGCATGCATGGAACTCTGCGACGCAACTTTGCTATCTCGCAATTCCGAGGGGCGCGCCTGCTGGCTCCCCCAATTCATCAAACCTCAATTACTTACTACTACTCCTTATTTCTGATACAACCCTGAAACATGTCAGAAGCAACCGAAGCGCCCAATGGCGTCGAGTCTACTAGAGGCTCCGCCAGATTGAAAAAATTGACCTCCTCGTCCACATGGACTTCCCCTTTTAGAAGTTCAAGTGGTCGTAAAAACATCGTCAAGGAGTTCAAGGATAGCAACAACGTTTCCGGCATCAAAGTGCCCAAGAAATTTACTTCCCACCCCAATTTGGATGCCCAGAACCAAAGCGCCGAAACCGCCGAAGAAGGTGCTGAAATTGAAGATGGTGAAGCCAACGATGCTGAAGTCAATGAAGAGGGAGAAGGGGAGGCTGCCGCACGTGACCACGAGGGCGGTGTTTCATCTGACCTCGAGTCTGAAAGACCATTAACCGATGCAGAGCAATCTGAAGTTCTTGAGGAATCTAGTGCTGTTGAAATAACCGCAAAGGATGGTGCTTCTGAATTATCCAAAAAGGATGGTGCTCCTGAATTAACTGAAAAGGATGGTGCTGTGGAAGGTAGTGCTGTGGAAGGTAGTCTGCAACACGAAGTTGTGGTGCCCGAGGCTGCTGATGACGATATCCAGAAACAAGTCAAGGAAACACCAATTGAGATTGTCACTCAACCGGGCGCCAAGTACGAGCCCGTGCAGCCTCCCAAGGATGAGGTCTTGGAGAAGTTGCAGGACAAACCCAACTTGCTCAACCGGTACCAGGAGTTGAATGCTGCAGCCATTGGCTCTGCTTCCAGAACCCTTGATGATCCAAACAAGGTCATTGACTTGGGAAGCGGGCTCACCTTAACCCAGCAACAATTGTTGGACATTGCTGCCAAGAGAGTTGCTCCTGTGATTGCTAACATCAACGAGGAAGTTGGCAAGACCTGTCAAGATGACCAAATCGTGGAGAAGCGGGAGGCCAGCTCCGTGGTGGCCAAGCACGAAGGCAAATTGGCTAAGGAACTCTCCAAGTACAAGGCCAAGTTGGAGAAGCAGAAGACCAAGTTTAACAACGAGATTGCCTCCAAGCTTGCTGCTATTTCCAAGGAGCTGGACCAGAGCACCAAGACTGCCGAAGATTTTGAGACGCAAACCAAGAATGAAATCACCACTGCCAACAAAGAATACGAGGACAGGGAGAACAAGGCTGTAGAGCAGCATGAAACCGATAAGACTACATTGCTCAAGAACCACGAGGAATTGGAGGCTACCAAGAAACAGGAGTTGGAGGATGCCAAGACAGGCCAGACCACCACCACCGAAGAAATCGAGTCTTTGCAGAAAACAAAGGTCGAAGTAGATGACAAGAACTCTGAGTTGGCCGATGAGATTGAGAAGTTGTCCAAGGAATTGGCTGAACGCGAGGAGTTCTACGGGAAACTTGCTGCAGAGTTGGCTTCCGAGAAAGAGGCCCACGAGAAGAACGAGGCTACCACCAAGGATTTGAATGAAAAGGTGGCAGTGGCTCAAAAGGGTGTGGAAGAGAAGAAGGAATCCAAGTCCAAGTTGGCTGCTGAAGTCGGCTTGTTGACTGCTGCTGTGGCTGCTTACGCTGCCAAGTTGTCTAGCTTGAAATCCGATAAGGAGAAGCGTCCACAGAGACTCGACGAAGCCAAGGAAAAGTTCAATAACTGGACTGCTGAAAAGCAGGAGTTGGCCGAGAAAACCGCCAGAGAACACGAGCAAAAACGTGTGGAGGCTAAGGAAGCTGCTGCTACCGACAAGATCCTTGCTGAGATCGAGGAGGAAAAGAGGCAGTTGGAAGAGGAGAGGCAGAGGTATGCCGAGGAGAGAGAACGGGCTGAGCAGGAAGAGAAGGAAAGAAAGGAGGCCGAGGAAAAGGCCAGGCTTGAAGCCGAGGAGCAAGCCAAAAAGGATGCCGAGGAGAGGGAGAAAATGGAGATCGAAGAGAAGGAACGATTCCTTGCTGAAGATAGAGACAGATTAGCAGCCGAGGAGAAGGCCAAACAGGAAGCCGAGGAGAAGGCCAAGCAGGCCATTGTTGCTGCTTTGCTCTTAGACGAAGCAGAAGTCCAACGTCAGGAAAGAATCAAGAGCCGTGACGCTGAGAAGCAAAAGTTATTGGACGAGCAGGAAGAAGGCGAAAAGGCCTACAAGGAGAAAACCTTGCAGAGCCAACAGGAGTTTGAAAGCTTGCAGCAAGAAATCGAGGAGTTAAAGAAGAAGCAAGACGCCAAGGCGCAGGCCGAGAGGGAAGAAGCCGAGAGATTGGCCCAAGCCAAGTTGGTCGAGATGGAGAAGTTGAAGGAGGAGCACGAGGCCAAGATTGCTTTCGCCAGACAAAGATTGGACTTTGAGGAATTGCAGAAGCAAAGGTTGCAGGAGGAGGTGGTGCAATTGAGGAAAATCCGCGAGTTAAGGGAGGAAAAAGCTCGTTTGACTTCCGAGGATCTGGACAAGAAAGACTTGGATAATATCCAGAAGTTGATTGAAGAAAGGGAATTGGAGGTTTATCGGATGTCGAAGAAAATCGAGAACGACGATGCTGAGTTGAAAAAGTCCCAAGGCCCAGCCGGTGCTCATATCCAAGAGAAGCTGGTTGCTGGTGGTGAAGCCCAGAAGAAGGACAAGAACTCGTCCGCTGGCACAGCCGCAGTCGCCGCCGCCGCCGCTACCGGTGGAGCTTTCGCCGGAACCGCACTTGGCTCCAGTTCTGGAAAGAGTTCGGGCCCAGGAGGATTATCGGGTGTTTTGAAGTCCACCGGGCCATCGCTGAATGCCAACGCCAGGTCTAGCGACTCCGGCAATGTGCAGTCCAAAGCAGCAGCAGCACCTTCAGAGCCAGAAAATGTCAGCAGAACCAAGAGTTTGCCCAAGAAATTGAAGAGTTTGCTCAGCAGAAACAAGTCGGACAAGGCGGTCGACAACAAGACGGAAAAGGCCGCAATGGATTCAAAGGATCCAAAGGAGAAGACCAAGGCGTCCAAATACGTCAAGGCCGCAGACGTTTCTCAGCAACCAAAGGGACATGACGGATCAGTCGATGCACCAATTGATGGAACCGTCTCAGCAGACGAACTCTACTCAGTCTACGAGGAGGTTTCCGATGAAGAATTCGACGCCAACAAGCACGACCCCAAGTACATTGAGGTGGAAGCTGAAAAGGCCGAGAAGTTGCTTCACCATAACAGAGACGAAAATGGCAAGGTGATTCCAAAGATCATTGGTTAGAGTGATGAAAAGACCGGGGCTACTTCCTATGACTTTGCTCTACTTTCAATGAAATTGGTTAAAGTTAATTAATAATATTTGAGTCGTATTAAGTGATATATTAAGTGTAAATCGTAGAATGAGCGTACATTTGAGCATGTCAAAATTGTGAAGACTGCATATAGAAGGGCGAGAGGTATAGACTGTTTAATAGATTTATTAGGGTCGACGCTACTTGTCGTACTAGTGATGTACACTGTACTATTCCTAGCACCAGCTATCTTTCGAAAATTGGTCTTATTTAGGAGTTTGGACCACTTCATGTAAAGTGGTAAATGCACGACCCGGGTTTTAAACTACTACGAAAAAAGGTCGTGTACTAGCTATGGTCACGTGGTCTTAACAACAACTACGAATGACTTAAATTGTTTATGGACATTCGTAGAATCCAGTAAAGTACATTTCTGTATGAATGGGCCAAACACCCGTACACCAGGAGATGAATAAATGAATAAATGAATAAATGAATCAATGAATAAATGAATCAATGAATAAATGAATAAATGAGTTTTTTAATAGCTCTTTAAAGTGCCCTTTATTAAATTTTCATAGGTTATTACCTTCCGTTGTTTGCTTTATGGTACAATGGTACGAGCTTCGGTGAAACATTATACAGGACATTAAAAGGAAGGGACTTTCATGGAATTGTAGAAAAGAAAATGTTACTTCCACGAGAAAAAAACATTCCAACGCCCTAAGCTGGATTGAATTTTGAAGCTACCACAAGTTTAAGAATTAAAATTAGTTTAATGAGAATCGATCTCTCTACCTTATGTAGCTTTTATTTATAAGGTAGATATATTATACCAGTATATATCTACAAGACCAAGTAATCATTTCATACATTAGAATGACTCAAATGAATAAAATTTCAGTATTTACATATTGGTATGTATCTTATTGTCTAAACTACCAGCACTCTACTAGTACTGTGCAGCACTCAACTTGTACTCTACAGTACTACAGTACTATTATAAAAGTAATCTTCCCCGGATGTGGTAATGGATAATTGTAGCCATGGAACTGAAGCCGATAAAAAAAAAAAATAGGTATTTCTTCATGAACCATGAACAGATCTCGATTTCGTAATTTTTTTTTCTGATTTTCCAGAAAACGACTTCCACGCGATTCACTAGATTCTCGAGTTATTTAGTGTTTTGGTACTGGATGGGTGCGAAATGGGTACCTCGGAAAGGGCCCAAATCCGAGGGCCCTTGGTGAGAGTGTGCATGCCAAAACCGTCCAGACCTTTTTTTTAAATTGTCTAAGACCCAAGATGAGTGTCCGGAATTCCAGCATTCCAACGAACCAACTTCCAACAAATTTGGAGCTGAAATAGGGGTGTTTGCGTTGGGCCTTTTTCTGCTGACCTTGTCTGGTGTACGGGTGTAGGGCCTTGCACATCGGTCCCCACGCCCAATTCCGAGGGTCAAATGTTTAGATGTGCTTAAAATTGTAAATTTCATCAACTCTACAATAAAATAAATGAATAACCATTATTAATATTTATGTGTAATATAAGTACAAATTACATTCAAAAATCTTGGAAGGAGAAGGAGAAATCACGGTTTGAACCGCTGCTCACGTGAGGCAGGCCCATTTCTTTAAGCTGGCGAGCCATAAAGAACCGGGAATTTCGTCATATTAAGCCATTTTATTCTTCAAAACTACCATTACCTATCCCTAATTTTTGAGAGCTTTTTTTGGCTCTGAAAAAAATGGGTACGATGGGTTTAGATGGTGCTGCATATAAAGATAATATTGCTGATCACATATAAAAGGGTCGTTCATGTGCAGGAAATTATTGAATAAAGGATACCTGCCAACGGTGACTAAAAGATCAATTAAAAGAGAATTTTTGTTCCGGTGTATTGATATTTTGAAGTGTTCCAGTTTATGTCTTATCTGCAGGTCTATCTATATCCTCTCTTGATCTGTTTCCACCAAATGGTCGTGTACATTTATAACTAAGTAAAAAGTAACTAATCAAACTTAAGCTTCTTTCCTTGCGAAGGAACAATGGCCATGGACTGTCTCTGGGCCGTGGCCAAAGCAATGGACGATTTCATCCGTTTGGAAGGGTCATGTGACCTTTCAGCCGGTCTCTTGGCCGGTCTAGGTCTTTGGTCCGAAGGATTACGAGTCAGAGGGCCGGAAAAGTCCCCGGAAAACTCCGAAGAGTCGAAATTTCCACGAGACTCACGTTCACGAGGTTCACGTTCTCGAGACTCCGAGTCACGTGACTCCTTATTCCGGTCAGCCTCCAATTTCTTAGGGTTTCTCTTGGACCGGTCTTCTCCGTATTCTAGTCTCAAAGGCCGGTTAATAAAAGTTTTAAGAACTTTCGACTTCAAAGCGGCCGTGGGGCCATCTTCATTGACAAAATCAATAAAGGCAAAACCCTTACATTTGCCCGAATCTTCAAACGTAGCCATGCGGATCTTGGTGATCTTGCCACATGCTTTGAAATGCTCCTCGAGCAAATCGTCCGTGGTATCGAAGGATAAATTGCCCACAAACAAAATCCTCGAGGGGGGGTTTTTCAGTAATGGTTTGCCCTGAGCCTTATGTTCTTCGGGTCTTCCTTCAAAAGATGTGGAGTCCTTGATCAAGAGATTTCTGCCGTTCAAGTTACGTTCGCTTAAAGAAACCACCGATTTCACGTGATCATGCGAGGGGAGATCCAAGTATGCAAAGCCCTTGATCTTATCGTTTTTCTTGGGGAGATTGACTCGGGAAATGTCTTCCTTTTGTATGGCCGAAAGCTCGCCTTCGAAATCCTTGGTTTCGTTCACCACAAACCGAACAAGATCTTCTTTGGTGGTATCAAAGGCCAAGTTCCCAATCCACACGGCAAAGGGCGATTTCTTGGAAACGGGCTCGGGCTCTTCTCCATCTTCGGTGAGAGGCTTTGGGGCGGGGTTTTTCCGGGAAAGACGGTCCAAATCCAATTTGCCTTTTTTCAAAAGACGTTGTTTCTTCCGGGAAAGCGGCACGGCGGCATTAAGGTCGATTTCCAACTCGGACCCGTCCTCTTCATCGGCTGGATTTGCTGGAGATGTTTCTATGGATCCCTCATTGTCGTTTGAATCGTCCTTGGAATCTTGGTTCAATTCAGGGTTGGACTCACTATGGACCTTCCCCGCTTCCGACGCCAATTTCTTCTCCTTCTTCTCCTTCTTTCTTTCTCTCTTCTCTTTCTTACTTTCCTTGGAGACTTCAGACATGGCGATGCACTGGAGATTTTTCGCGTGCGTTTACTGTGCATTGTAAGTGTAAGTGCGCTCGGGGCTCGTAACCAGATGCCCATCGCCCGGTCCCTCCCCCAAAAAACTCGCCCCAAACACACCACCATATAAATTTAATTTACTAGATCCCGACTGATATTCGAGAATGTTCTATAATACCAACGATTTTGGAATTTTGGAATTCCATTTACTTTTGCTAACTGCGTGGCTATATGCAGGTCGGTCATAGTAATAACAAGACCAAGAATCTACAATTTTCACCAGTATGAATATACAGTTTTATAGGTACAAATCTACAGTTTTAACTGCCATTTTCAAGTCGGAAACCACAATTTTACCAGTCAAAAACAACCATTTGGGAGTCAAAAACTACACTTTTAGGAGTATAAAACCACATTTTTACGACTTTTACGATGATAAAAATACATTTTCTCGAGAATCAAACCACAATTACAAGAGACTGAAAATACAGTTTTGCAGGTATAAAAATACAATTTTCTAGTATAAAATTATAATTTTACGAGTCAAAAAATGCAATTTTTCAGTATAAAGCTGACAATTTACGATGATAAAACCACAATTTTTCCGGAATTTCCTAGTGTTAATCTAAAATTTCACGAGGATAAAACGGCAATTTTACGAGTTTGAAACTGCATTTTTCTAAGGATAAAACTACATTTTTACGAGTCTAAAACAATCGTTCTACGAGTCTAAAAAAATCAATTCACAGTATAAAACCACTATTTTTTTTAAGGCTAAAATTCCAGTTTACCAGTGTCAAAAAATCTACAATTGCACGAGTATAAGATCCACTAATAGATTTTCATGTAATAAAAGATAAATCATTCTTCATTGAAACCAGACAAAAAAAGACCCCATGAGGAATCTTGGCACCCGTCGAGAAGAAGGTGCCAGTGTTGCCTATGGTTCCCGGAGGCAAGGCTTTGGATGACTTCATCATCTACGATGCCGAGGTGGAGAAACGTGAGAAGGAAGTCAGAGCCGAGAGAACGGGAGGTAAGCATTAAGTGAACTATTAGGTACTATAGCGAGTGTTTAGCTTTCCCACTTAATCTCTTGATATTGGAACCGAACACTGCGATGGAAATACCCGGATGGAAATACCCGGATGGGAATAGCCGGATGGAAATACCCGGATGGAAAACGAAGGCTTGCTATTTTTCTAGCGGGATCCTCAAGACAAATCTAGATTTCCCCTGCCTCCTGTGAATCTCTGGGCATGTTGGTCTTGACCATCACTTTGTAAATAAAGATTGTATATAATTGGTTATGTATAATCGGTAAGATCTTAGTTCTTATACGGCCTAAAGGAGAATACAAGATTTGGGGACAATCTCCAATAACTAAATGTCCTGGACTTTGGAACTATACGTCTCGTCAAGATCTTTTCTCCTATACTCGAAAAACAGCTTAATGTCTGGAATAGAAAATTCAGAAATCGGTTCGTTCCTGTCTTTATGGTCTATACACTATATCCATGCTCCACTCCATTCTCCATACTGTTTATATAAACCATAATTTCTATCTATGCACTACAACTATATTTATACTCTATACTCTCCACTCCACTCCATACTTCCATGATCTATATCTATATCTATATCTATATCTATATCTATATCTATCTCCACTCCATACTCTACAATATCACAACTTACTTTTCTACTTTTCTACTTCTACTTTTCTACTTTTCTACTTCTACTTTTCTACTCTTCTACTTCTCCGATATCTACTTTTCTACTTCTACTTTTCTACTCTTCTACTTTTTCTAGTTTTCTGGTTTCCTATTTTTCTACTTTTCTGGCCTTTTACCTTTTTAGTTTTCTAGTCTTCTACTTGTCTACTTGTCTACTACTCTTAGTTCCACTTTTCTACTTATTCCAGTTCAAATTTATTATTTTTGCTTCAAGAGAAGAAAGCGATTTCTGCGGTTAACAACGGGTTGTGATCTCCTGCAAATTTGAATTAGGTACAAATTATGGATTTATAAATGAAAATAATAAAAGACAGGGACCTTACCATACTTAAATCTTTAAATCACATAAACTTGACCCATGTATCTTTTTAAAATCTGCCTAATAAGTATTACCGTCAATAACTAATAGGGAACTCGCTTATACTCTTAACTATAAGGTAATTAAAAGATGTTGTGTGCTTTATGCCTTAAACATGGGTGGAAGATTGTGGTCCCAAGTTTCCAGAGCTTTAGAGGCAATTTGTGCAGCTTGGTGGAGAAAAGAGGGTCTATCTCATGAAATTAGTCGACTGGATGGCTTCTAGAGACACGGTGAAAACGAAAAAAAAAATACTAAGAGAAAATACGGAACCGGGCTGGTTTAGGTCATTGGGTAAATGAGCGTACAGATTAATTATGGAGTGTAGAGCATTTGAATTGGAGTGGAGGTTTGAGCAGTAGTGTATATAGGAGAGTAGTACTGCATACAGCGGAGTAGAGAAACTAAATTGGATGTAAAAACAATAGTCAAATACTTGATATAAATAAGTAAGAAAATACCGTATGTACTTGTTGAGGATAAATGGCAAAAAGGAAATTTAAAGCCTAAAATAGTTGCGGTGTTAGCATTACCTTATAATTATAAACTGAAAATACATCATGCTAAGATTTACATAGACAAATTGACATTTTTAGAGATAAAAATTTGGATATTTACATGTTTAGAAACGGGAAGAAGGGCTGGTTTTATAAATTGGGAAATAATGGAAGAACTTGTAATTTACATGAAAATGGGGTCATGAATAGCTATATTAACTTTTAAGAATCTGTAGTGGACAAAATATTAGCAGATCTTAAAGTAAATGAATTGAAGATGCTATAAATTCGGAATATTAGAAAACCATAATAATATGGATTAACTCAGATGGTACAATACAAGTAGAGTGCTTGATTTGTTGTAGTGAGTTGGGGAGATCCGAGGGTGCGGTCGGAATTCCCAGCGTGGGTGGTATAACCAAGCTCACACTCCATCAAATCCCACTATAAAATAATCACTTCAATGGCCGGAATTCCAGGATTCCAAAGAACTAATTTATATTCTAGTATTATGGGAAAAAAGGGGGTTTGCGTTGGGCCTTTTTCTGCTGACCTTGCCTGGTGCACGGGTTTTATTTGCACCCATCCAGGCCATTTCCTAGGTCCCCCCACACCAAATAACCCAGCACCACACCCCACATTACCAAAAA
This sequence comes from Metschnikowia mauinuiana, assembly GCA_002374555.1. Taxonomy (NCBI): domain Eukaryota; kingdom Fungi; phylum Ascomycota; class Pichiomycetes; order Serinales; family Metschnikowiaceae; genus Metschnikowia; species Metschnikowia mauinuiana. The sequence continues at coordinate 30,869 of NKZY01000891.1, read as the reverse complement.
AAATCTAAAGGTAAACGCTAGAAAAAAAATATTTTTTCAAGAATTAATTATACAAAAACCCCAAAATAACCGACCTGTTCACGTTCCATGGGCTTTAATTATATCAGTGATCACGTGCCCATCTTCCCGTCTACGTGCGCGCAGTCCATGCATATACATAACATTAGCAATTATTAAAAGCCCAATAACAACACAATTGTCCCATTGGCCGTGAAAAGCGAAGAGCCAATCATAAAGAGTGCATAAGTCAGCATTCGCCAATAGACAATCATATTCAGTGGATTAGTCAGCCGATTAGTCAGCCGATTGGTCAGCAAGACACGAAGACAGGAAGACAATTAATTATTAATTTCACTACTATGGATTCCTCCGAACACACCGAACTGGAACTACACCAGAGAAAAGGCAGTTCGGAGTCGGTGCTTGAGGAAACCGATATGGAGGAAGAACCCGATTTTTCCCGGGGTTTGGGCCGGAGCAACTCGGGTCTGAGTGCTTCGTTCATCGATCTCTCCAAACTCCTCCTTGTTCCAGAGTTCGATTTCGGGTATGGGTTCGACCAGGTCAGCGGGTCCACCAAGAAGAAATTCAACGATATGAAGAAACTCACACAGGACCAATTGCGGCGGTTTAAAAGTGGAGATGGGGGAGGTGGGGGTCCTGCACACGAGCGCCGGCGGCGCAAACCAACCAAGTTTCTGGCCCAGGATCTAGCCAAGTTCCTGGAATCTCTCAATAGACGCTTCAATAAGGTCGATGGCTTGGTGCAGGAAAGCTTGCAGAGTTCGGCCACGCAAAAGGCCTTCTATGCGTTTGCTGTGGGCTTAATAGCTGCCGCAGGTTACGTCATCGGGAAGTACCCCACGTATTTCCCGATTTTCCACACCGTTCTTTTTGCCTTGCTCATGCCCATCCGTTTCTATACGTATTTCAAGCTTGGGTACCAGTACTACTTGGCGGATTTGTGCTATTATGTCAACGTGCTTTTGCTTCTTTTCCTTTGGGTGTTTCCCTACTCCAAGTCGCTTTTCATTTCGGTGTTTTCCTTGACTTTGGGAACCCTCTGCTTTGCCGTGATCACGTGGCGGAATTCCTTGGTGTTACATTCCATTGAGAAAACAACCTCGTCAATTATCCACATTATGCCTCCGCTTACGATGTTTGTGTTGGTGCATAATACTCCTAAGGACTACGTGGCGTTGTGGTACCCGGCGATTTCCGAGATCCAGTCGTGGAATTTCGTTTATGGAATTATTTCCACGTCGATCTACTATACTATCTGGCAAATGTCGTACCATTACTTTATTACGGTGAAAAGACGGGACCAGATTGCCAAGGGGAGGGTGACTTCGTTTACGTTCATGAAGAAAAAGCAGAGCAAGAGTTTGTTGGGGAAATTCGTCAATTCGTTGCCCAAGGCCTGGATGCAGGTCGCGGCCTTTACGTTGATCCAGTTCATGTACCAGATTCTTACCATGTTATTGTGTCCGATCTGGTTCAAGTCGAAACCCGCCTGTGCAGGTTTTGTGTGCTGTATCTTCTTATGGTCGGCATATAACGGTGCTACATACTATATCGAGGTTTTTGGCCGGAGGTTTGAGAAGGAAGTCAACCATTTGAAGGACGAGGTCCATGCGTTACAGCAACAATTGAACCAATTGGCTTCGGACAGGCTGTCTCCCGTTTTGAACGCATCCGGCCCAGCTTCCGACGTTCCCCTGCACTCCTTAAGCTAGACACTACGAGATTCGGACACAAAATACTCTTTTCCAGGGGTTAAAATTCCAATTTGAAATTATTAGTGGAATGTCCGGAATTCCAGCATTCCACAGAACTAATTTTTAGTTTCAAATTGGTGAATTTAAAGGGGTTTGCCTTGGGACCTTTTTCCTGTTGACCTTGCCTGGTGCACGGGTGTGCCGCGACCAGTTCCGGGGGTTGCAGCCATTTCTGCTACACCCAACCTTTTAAAGTGGACTAAAAAGGAAAAGAAAAGCTAGAGTTATTCCAGTGGACAAAGGGTTTAGTCCACCAATTTTTACTGGTGGCAAATGGCAAATATAGAATAGAAAGATAATAATGAGAAGAAGTCTAAAGTTGTTGGACAAAAAACTATATTTTTCTGTTTTGGGTAATAATGGTTTTGATATAAATGAGCGACAATGAGATTATAATGGATTCTTTAGTGAAGTTTATACTTGACCTTTACCTTCTATGCGACGGATTAGGTGATAACAATCGACACCATTAATTATTTTTAAGTTTTTTTGCACCATTGTGATGTCCGGAATTCCAGCATTCCAATGAATGTATTTTGAAGAAAATATTCCCGAAAATGGGGGGTCTTGCGTTGGGTCTTTTTGGCCTGGGGTAGCCTGGTGCACGGGTGTGTATGTATACCACGCTCGCTCCCTGCAAGTTCCGAGGGTTGCAGCCATTCCCAATCTACACTACTCTATAGTCATTACACCAATAATCGTATTATTTATCAAAATGTATTTAGTTATTTAATCCTTTAGTATATAAAGTCTTTGGTACCCCAGTATCCTGGGAATTCAAATTAATATAAATAAAAAGCATCCTTAGTAACCCCTAATAATATCCAGAAGACATAAGCTTATGTATTGCAAATCTTTTTTCCTGCTCTTGATACAGATTCAGTAAAATACCTTTGAAGCCCTCATGAAATATCTTTATGAACCTAGTATCAACATTAATGATCTTGATAATCTTTTTTGAACTTTAAGGGTTCTTTTGATACTAAAACTGGGGCTAGGGCCAATGGCATTCCTTTTGGTACACGAGAGACTTGCGACCGAATTTTGGAGGAGGATACATTCAGATGATCACGAGATGTTTACCAAAATGTTCATCAAAATGTTAGGACACAATCACGACAAATTTTTGGATATGGCTCTGAAACCAGGGGGGGGATGCGCAGCTTTTTATATTTCGCAGGGGGGCTGCTCCTGCATGGCCGATGGCTGCAATTAAAAAGGGCGGGGCGAGAAAAGGGAAATTGTATATAAACCCTCAATCCCCAGGTTCTTCCCCTTTTTTTCTACATTCTTTTTTTCTTCTTATTCTTTCTTCATTCTTCCTTCCTCTCTTCGTGTGAATGTCGAAGACTCCTCTGGATGAACTCATACAATCCAAACGGCTAATCCAGATCTCCATCATTATGAGCTTCAGTCAGTCTTGGAATGAGGATTCAGGGAGGAGGTGATTCCATGGATGCTTTTGTGGACACCAAGGAAGAAGGGCCCGGTTCCGGGGACGGAGCCAGAGAAACCACATCCAACCTGAGAGTACCCCTTGTCCAATTCTGGACCTCATTTCTGGATCTATTTCTGGGGCTCTTTTCTGGAGTCTCTTCAATTATTCTTCTGCATGGTATGTTCCTTCAATCCCCAAGAAATCCACTATCCCGCCAGAATTCTCTGGTGAAAGCTTACTGTTAGCCTCTGTTTCTTCGGGAGACTGTATACAGGCCCAGATACAGGCCCAGGAGTGACGGAAGGCACCCAACCAATCCGGGAGGTAGTGACAAGAAATAACGACACAGGGCTTTTGGTCTTGTAACTGGAATGACTACAATTTGACACCTTAACGAGGAACAATTGGAGGGCAAGTCAGGCGCCAGCAGCCGCGGGGATTCCAGCTCCAAGAGCGTATATTAAAGTTGTTGCAGTTAAAAAGCTCGTTGTTGAAGTTTGGCGATAACTATTAATTTCATTCTTGCCACCTCCTTCGGGTGGTATTACTTCAGTAAATGAAAGTTTTGAAAGGAGAAAATGCCTGAATGTTATGAAAATAGTTCAAATCTATTTTTTGCATAATGATTTTTTTTTGGTGAGGTGCGATCATGAGAATTGGTGAGAATTGGTGAGGTGAGACTTGGTGAGACTTGGTGGGAATTGGTGGTGGAGTGCGCGCCTGCACATGTCAGGCGAAAACGAAAAACTTCTTCTACAAACCACATCATGTTCCGGACCGTCCGCCAGTTGTGGCAGCCGAGGCTATTGCTGACGTCCGCAGGCGTGTTACAGGAGAGCAAGAGCATTGCGCAACACAAGGATTTCCTTTCCAAGTTCTACACACCCGAGCTCCTCCAAAGCATCCAGATCACGGAGTCGCTCGTGAGCCCCCAAGATTACCTTGACCTCCAGAAAAAGGGCCACCGTCTGCTTAGTAAGGTTGCTCCAGCCAACAAACACCAGGACTATTCCAAGACCGATAGCAAGTGGAGCGAGCCCATCTTGTACCCCAACCAGGCCAGCAATAAGACGCCGTACCCTGCGATTCCGCAGATCCAGGGTGCCGACCGGACGGACTTGAAGCTCCGGTTCCAGACATTGGAAGCGCAAACTAGCGGTGGCTCCAAGTCGTTTGCTGCCCTGAGAGATGAGTTTTACGCCAAGTTGCACCGCTTGACAGGCATGGAGGTGTGGTATATGCGCAAGTTGTACGTGCGGCCGATTGTGATGAAACGAGTGTCGTGCCAAACGTCCAAGGGTAAGATCCCCAACTTCTATGCGTTGACCATTGTGGGCGACCAGAACGGTATGATTGGGTTGGGAGAAGGTAAGTCGCGAGACGGCATGAGAACGGCGTTGACCAAGGCCCACTGGGACGCCATCAAGAACTTGCAGCCGATTCCTCGGTATGAAAAGAGAACCATCATTGGAGATATCGACTACAAGTTCCATGCGGTCAAGTTGTTCATCAAATCGGCTCCTTCGGGGTTCGGCTTAAGAGTCAACCCCAACATCTTCGAGGTGTGCCAGGCTGCAGGCATCAAGGACTTGCGGGGGAAGGTGTACAAGTCACGGAACCCCATGAACGTGGTCAAGGGATTCATTGAGGCGTTGACCAAGCAAACCAGCTTGGAGGACTTGGCTGCAGGCCGAGGAAAGAAGTTGGTGGATTTGAGAAAGGTCTACTACTCCGCATAATGTACATAGAAAGAAGAATTTAAGAATCTTGCAGAGGTACGGGTGTTTAAAGCATTTAGTTTGCTTTGACCCTATAAAGATATAATAGAGCGTGCTGTCATTGAAAATATTGATATGGTCAAATATATGAAAAATGATAAATGAAATAAATACAATTGTTTGGATACTTTCACAATGTATTATACGGTAGAGATCTGTAAAGATCTGTAAAGATCTTCGTCAATTGTCTCAGTTGTTCAAAAAACAAGGTTTTTCCAAAGTAGATGAAAATCACATAAACTTGTAAAAAGCAGCTAGAAATGGAGAACCAATAAGAAAGAATCCTAGATATAATTAGTAAGTTCTAGGATGGGGCATTATAGAATGGCATGGTAATGAACGGAGATATACTCTTTAATTTGAACCATGCTTTGGATTTCAGATCGATTTAATCCATAAAGAAGTTAGTAGATAATTCTTCTGCTAATAGTGATTTCCAAAGGTTCCATTGTAGGTTCACCATACTTCAAATGTCCCCAAACTTCAAATGTCCCCAAACTTTAAGGTCCCCAGACTTCAAGGTCCCCAAACTTCTTATAAATGAGCCTTTGTTCTAAAACGCTTGGAACCTCTTAAAACCCACACCAAGGTATTAGTTTAGAACAATATTGTTTCGTTCTATAATGTATTTTTTCTTGATCTTCCACAAGATGACCATAGTCTTTGCAGCAAAACGCTCCAAGTGTTGGAGCCCAAACTCAAGCGTTCATCAAACACCGCAGTGAGATTGACCATGTCAAGACACCAACTTCAACGTAAGGGTCTTCAAAATAAGCCTATTGGTCCACATAATTCCACATGTATCACTTGTATCACTTGGAAGTAATGAGTGCCTCTTGTTTTTGAAGCCGGCATTTTTGACTTGTTTTCCATTTCTTCACCGTATATTCTTAAAAGTCTATTCTTCCATCAGCAAAAAGTACTTCTTGAATACTGACTGAAGTCGTCCCAGGTAATAACCTGATGAAAGCAGGACTAATCTGGTAATTAGCTATTGTAGAAGTGTACACAATATATCGTTCACCATTGAACCAATTTACGTACATTTGTTTTGAAATAGAAATCACATTCACCTTTTTCGTCACTCATACTCACTATTTGTCCCTATTTCTTGTCCCTATTTCTTGTCCCTATTTCTTGTCCCTATTTCTTGTCCCTATTTCTTTGTCCATTTCTTTGTCCATTTCTTTGTCCCTTTCTCCTGGGTTATAAATTGAGGCGTCTAATAAATTTATAGCTCATGTACAGACCTTTGGTACTGTTAGTTCCACTTGCAATTTTGTATAATTAGGGAACCTTTATTTATAATAGGGGCTCATATCATAGGGGGGATGGCTACTTATATACTTTTGGAAGGCGAGCTGCGCGCGGCTTAGAGTGTTTCAGACGAGGCTGCAATAAGCAATCCCGATGTTTCAGAAATGCAGCATTTGGTTTTGTGGACATGGGGGTTCGTATACAAAAGCAAAGTCAAAAATATATAAAGAAACGGAATCAAGGTGGATTTTGTGGATATTGCGGATATTGCGGAAAGTGTGGAAAGTGTGGAAAGTGTGGATATTGCGTGGAAATTATGTGGAGTAAAAACTTCTCGCTTTTAAAATGCACTTCTTTCCATAATTTTTCGAAATCCACTTTTTCGATGCAAAATAATAATTTTTTTTTTGGTTTGAATAACTTATAAAAATTACATAATAAATTAGCTTTAAAAAATTGAAAATTGTAGCTGAAAACGGTTCTTTAAACAATACCATTTTTTTGGTCTTTATATTCCCCATTAACGGCAGGTGGAGTAGTGAGGTGTAGTAACGTAGACGATGCATAAGACCCGTGCACCAGGCCATATCACCCAAGAGCCCAAAAAACCATCAAAACACCTTCAAATTTCCCCAAAAAAAGACCCCCCCTCCTCATCTTAATCATCTAAACTATACTACATCCAATTTTAAACCCTATACCTCTATTATTACATAAGTTACGTGTGGTCTTTCTCACGATGAGACGGGCCGCGGGCTCCAAACCTCACCTGTCCTGTCCGCACCCAAGGCCACAAGTCATAGTCTAAATCATCCTCTCGCATTCCCAACTCACAAATGGTGGTCGACACGTCGTACTATGACTTGCTTGGAGTGGAGTCCTCAGTGACCGCTCTAGAAATCAAAAAAGCCTACAGAAAAGCAGCCATTCGCTTGCACCCGGACAAAAATCCCGATGATCCCCACGCAGCAGCCAAGTTCCAGGAGGTGGGGGAGGCGTACCAGGTTCTTTCGGACGAGAAGCTCCGGGAGAAGTACGATAAGTTTGGAAAACAGGAATCTATTCCCAGTGCCGGGTTCGAGGACCCCACGGAGTTTTTCTCCATGATTTTTGGTGGGGAGGCCTTTAAGGACTGGATTGGCGAGCTCACGTTGCTTCAGGAATTGTCGAAATCGGCAGAACTCTCGGAAGAACCGGGGGATGATAAAGGTGGGAAGGAAGAAGATGTTGGGGGAAATTCTGGAAATTCTGGACCTTCTGGAGAATCTGGAGAAAATCCGGGGCGTTTTGATGGAAAGGCTCAATTTACCGGTGAAAAAGATCAAAAACATCCTCATATGGCTACGGATTCAGCATCCAAGAAGGAATCTGAGACACATTCCGAAAGTATGGTTCATACCGAAGATTCGGGTTCAGAAAATGCAAATGACCCCAAGAATGCCCTCTTATTGGGTAACGGAGGAGACGAGACCGACCAACCGCTCACCAAAGAGGAGCAGGAGAAAAAACGGCGCCAGAAACAATTGGAGGAATACGAGGAAGAGTGCAAGCTCAAGAAGATCGAGCAGATGAAAGAGCTCGGCAAGAAACTCGTGGAGAAGCTCTCTCTCTTTACGGAAACTGACATGGCGGACGATGTGGCCGAGTCGTTCCGGCAAAAACTCCACTACGAGGTGGAGTCGCTCAAAATGGAGAGTTTTGGCTTGGAGATCCTCCACACGGTCGGAAACATTTACTTGGTCAAGGCACGCATCCTCCTTAAATCGCAGACCATTTTCGGCGGTTTGGGCGGCTTATGGTGGTCCATGAAGGACAAGGGACTGTTCATCAAAGATACGTTCCGGACCGTCACGTCGGCCTTAGATGCACAGCTGACCATGATGGAGTACGCCAAGATGCAGGAGGACAACGAGTACCATGCCAAGAAGGAAGCTGAAGAGTCTGCTAAGATGGAAAAGGAAAAGGCACAAGCCGAAAACGATGTCAAGGACATCGAAGAGCAGCTCAACAAGTTGAAGTCGGGCGAAAACAGAGCAGCAGAAGGTGAAACGGGCGGAAAAACCAAAAAGGAAGAGAAGGTGCCGGAAAAACATACGACCGAAGATATTGCCGAGATGGAAAAGTATCTCATGGGCAAGGTGCTTGCAGTTGCATGGTCGGGGTCCAAGTTCGAGATCCAAGGCACCGTCCGATCAGTGTGTGATGCCATTCTCTATGATGCAGAGGTACCCTTGCAAACGAGATTGGCCCGAGCAAAGGGCTTGAAGATCATTGGGCATGTATTCAGCGAAGCCACGAGATCCGAGCTGGAGGCCGAGGAAGCCCGGGTGTTTGAAGAGCTCGTAGCGGAGGCTTCTCAGAAGAGAAAGAAGCGGGCTAAAAAGGAACCCAGCCTGTGAAGGTAGTGACAGTCAGTTCCTACAATTCTACATCTGAACAACATCAGTGAAATTTATACATCGGTTGAAACCAAAATTAATTGAGGGTCCATCATTTGAGTGTCATTTGAGTGTCCTAAAGTTCATGTTTAAGATCCGTCAGCTCATTAAGTCCATACCATTAACATTGACATTGACAGTGGGGTCAGTCAATAGGCTGACTAGGCATCTTGTTTTGTCATCTCCAAGTTTTGCTTGACAACATCTAGTCTCTTGTGGTGTTCCTGAATGAACCGGATGACCTTCTTCCGGTTTGCTCTCAACACCTCGTGGCCGGCCACATCCACATTGTCGAGCTTCATCAACTCCACCAATAACATCTCCTCAAAGTACTTGTACTTATACTCCTGGTCCTCCCGGGAGTACTCCAGAAAGTGCTCGAGGTAGTGGTCGATCTGCAGCACGTACGTTTCCTCGACGTAATCCAAGATCGTCTGGATCTGCTTGTTGGCCTTCAGGGCCTTGGACTTCTTCTTTTTCGGCTTGGACTTACGCGTGGCCGTCTGGTCTTGTGGCGCAAGCTGACGACTCAACAATACCATTGTTAAGACGATTGCTGTCATGGTGGCCGGCGTGGCTTTGAATTGTTTCACGTCCTCCAAGAATTGCTGTGTGCTGGTGTTGGAGAGCGAGTGGTAGTACTTCTGCACTGCTACCTGGGTGCTCTTCAACGAGTGCTGGACTTCCTGGGGAAGCGACTGCACGAGCCTGGAAACTGACTGCTCGATGCTTTCACCATATGGCTGCAATGTGTGGCCGAGCTGCTGGAGCTTGAGCTCGAAGAGGCTCCACAGTCTGGAAATTATGCTCTGCGAGGTGAACCCTTCCGTGAAGGAGTTCTTGGTCATGTTCAAGTGTTGCGACGCCATGGTGTTCTTTTTCGACTTTTTTTTCGGCTTGGCTTTGGGATTAGATTCCTATATGAAGGGAGAATGTATGCCGAATGTGGGGTGTGGATTGATGTGGTCCAAAGTCTTCGGTGTTGATGAATTGTTTTGCTACGTGATTAAACCTCGTGCCTGCATACACCGCCCCGCGCGCTTCCACTTTAATGCGGGATGGGTCCACTTCAGAGGAATTCTCATTTAATGAAGTGAGTTCTCGAAATTTTTTGGTTCTCGAACAGATTTTGATTCTCATACTAATTTATTGGTAATATGTTTTTTTATCATTAGTTCTTTGTGGTCCGACTCCTTCCCGATTGGGAAGTTCTCCCCGATTAGAAAGTTCTCTTCCTAACCGGAGTATGTCCGCTTATGGCTATATTCTTTCCTGATTGGTCACTCTCTTCCCCATCGGGTAAATTTCACCGCTTCTCTTTATCCACTAAATAAAGATCTCACTGTTGAACCGACTTTGAAGATCAAAAGTAGGCTTCTTGGCTTTGGGTGGAGGCACTTTCTTTGGCTTCTCAGCAACGGCACTTACCGTTTTGGGCGGGCTTTCTCCTGCATTCTTGGGCAACCTTCGTTTGGGGCCCTTGGCACGTGACTTATTGGGATGGGTGAGTTTTCCATCACCACTGGGAGTTTCAGGCATAGTCCTTGACCGCCGGATTTCCTTGGGGGGTTCACTTCCTAGCAGAGGAGCGGTTTGAGCCCTGAGAACACTAGCCAATTGCGACTGGAAGTCACCTTTTGGCGAGTCACTTTTAGGTGAGTCCAATTTCTTTTTTCCTTGTCCAATTTCTTTTCCTTCAGATTCTTTCCCTTTTTCTTCCGTTTTCTGCTTCTGTTCAGGTCCACCTTTGGCTGTAGATTTAAGGTGGCTTGGTTTCGGCTTGAGACTCTGTAGCTTCAACATGGCTTCAGGAATAGAAGGCTTTTTTTGCTGCACAGCCACGGGTTTCTTTAGCTTCTCAAGGGCCAAGAGGGCTTCATGCTCCACCGCCAAAGCTTGCGGTTTCAGAGGTTTTTGTGGTGCAGCCTTGAAAGTGCCCGGAGCGGTTTTGAGCCCGTGCACCGCGGACTTAAGTTCCACCGGAGGTTTTGGGGGCCCTTTCGCCGCCACTTCGGGTCTCTTTTTGGTGGGGGATAACAGTCTGATCTTTTCATGGAGCATTTCCGACTCTTTGTTCTGAAATTTGGGGGGTTTCGGTGGTCTGACAGGTTCCAGTTTCTCGGGTTTGCCAATTGGGGCTTTAGAACCGGACAAAATCATGGGTTTTTCTCCTTTTCTAATATCATTTTCCATCTCCAAGAAACTCTGGATGCGTCCTCCAGTGTGGTTTTTCTCGGGACTTTTCTCTGCCATTTTTGATTCAGAAACCTTTGTCTTTGGAATATTGGACTGGGAGGCCTTGATTTGTTTAAACCTTTCGGCCTTTTTTGGTACCTCTGGCTTATCTGCAACCTTTCTGGCTATAGGAACGCCGATGTCCACGGTGAATTGTGGTCTTTTAGGCAACGAAGGGGGGGTTTCCCTTTCCTCGGGGCGTTGAGGCAATTTGGGGGCGTCCTCCGAGACCGAGTTCAAGGTAGGGGGGTTTGAAGGTTTCAACCCCAAGTTCAAAGTAGTTAGTTTCGACCCCGAGTTCAAAGTAGAGGGTTTCGACGGTTTCGAGGGTGGTTTGTCGGACTTCAAAGAGACGGTTCCCAGATTCAAGACGGTTCCCAGCATTGGATATTTCCCCATGGAATCAGCCGTTTGGGGCCGTGCAGGCATGGGAGGCGGTGCTTCCTTATTACTCCATTCATCATGGAATTGTGCTCTTTTGGAGCGGTTAAAATGCAATTCACTGATCCCAAGGTCCGTCGGCCGTGCCGAACGCACTCCCTCCAGTCCATAAGAACTGGCTCGTAGCAGATTAAGTTCCCGTTGCGCCTTGCGGCTATCCCGGAGTCTCTGCTGCGAGATCGCCGAGATGTTCAGGAGAAAGTCGTCCACCTTCTTAGCAGACGGAGACACCGACATGGATGATTAGTAGGGAATTAAGGGAATTAAAGGATGGACGGAATGGAGGAAATAATGGAGGGATTAAAAAAGGGGACTAAAAATGGAGTCAATGAATGAGGGAAATTAAAAGGGAGGGATTATTAGGAAATGAGGGAAGAGAGTGGTGGAGTGTGGTGTAGTGTATGGAGTGGAGTGTGTGGAAAGGGTATGAGTGAGCAAGGCAGAATAAGTCGATCACCGTGAAGATAGTTCGCACCCGAGAACGCACCCAAAATCCACCCAATATCCCCCCAAATCCCACCCAAAATTCACGCTCCATATGAAAAAAAAAATAGGTTTAATTGTCTATTAGTTATTTATACCAAAAAGGCAATTCCTTTTTCCAGATTAAATTTTAAGCCACTGTGGCGATTGTGAGTTGGTACTAGAGGCTGAGAAAAGTGACTGAGAAGTGAGGGACTGAGAAAAGCAGTGAAAAAGGTGAGTGCGAAAAAGACTGAGAAAAAGACTGAGAAAAAAGGTGAGGCTGAGACCACTGATATAATTACAATGAGTAGCGTGGTGGAGCTATCATCTTCGTAATTGTATTTTCCCCCGAAATAGGAAATAGTTTTTTTTTTTTTTTTTTTACGTAAAACGTGAGGAAACAAAATTGTTTCTGATTTGTAGTCCAATCGATAAATGGTGAATTCTATGAGGATTCTGACCATGGTCGGTCCCGAGCCACAGCTTTTGGTAAGTCATGTCTTGGTTATTGTTCCTTAAAAGACGCCCCAGACTCCAATTTTTTTTTTTTTTTTCAAACTTAGGTTTGATTTCATTTTAAGCTCGTAGCTCGAAAAGTTCTTCAAAAAAATATATAAAATGTCCTTAGCAGAATTCAGACTCAAGTATATATCCATTTGGTTTTCGAGAGTCTAGATCCAATATTACACGGTTATATATAAATAAGAATTGTAGGTTGCACAATAACCGGCTAAATAGGCTAAATAGAGTAAATTGACTAAATAGAGTAAATAGACTAAATAGACTAAATAGACTAAATAGACTGAATAGACTGAAATATGTCTATAATGTGGGCCCCAATAATATTATGAATTGCAAGTTGACCAATAATATGCTATTTGGCCTAGTTTACATAGGTTGTATACTTTGAATAAATTGTTTAATTCCTTGCTTAATCTATTCTGTTTTCATAGCCTTCGAATACTTTATTTCTGGGTGATGAGGGAATTCAATTCAACCATGCTGTTTGATTGTTTAAAGTCTCAGTGTAAGTCTCAGTGTAGGTCTAAGTGTAAGTCTCAGAATTTAAGTCAGAGTAATTTAAGGGTTTGGAAATAGAGGAAATAAAAAGGTTTTATAAAGGTATTAGACAGAGACTCTTTTCTCTGGTGTACCACCCAATAGTCATATTGTGTACTGTATACTACCATCTTATATACTCTCTCCTCTCCTCTACTCCCTACCAAAAGCCGTATTCCGTCTAGGCCCTCTTTTTAAATGTCTAGGTATTCAAGTTTAAGTATAAGGTATGTGTTTAGTCCAAGTGTTTGTCCAAGAGTTTGTCCAAGAGTTTGTCCAAGTGCTTGTCCAAGTGCTCAAGTCTAAAGTGCCCTCCTTTTTAGTATCCAACCTTTGTTTTTAATATTCTAAGTTATTAATTTTCTTCCATATCAATGTTATAAAAAGTATATTCATATGTATGAAGATATATATTATAAGTATGATAATAATATAATAAAAGGGAGTAATATGGTATAGAATGATATGTTATAAATATTCATCTCACAATGTCAATAATTTTAAGCAATCTCTTTATAGTCTTAATGTTTTCTTGGTATTTTATCCCTCCAACTTTAATTCTTATTACATTTTATTATTCTATATTTATAATAAGTTCTACAGATCCTTTAAGCCATTCTGGCCAATGCTTCCCTCTATGTTAGAAAAGCAGTGAAAAGCAGTGCGAAAGAGTGAAAAAAGGTGAGACTGAGAAAGTGAGTGAAAAGATGGACTGAAAAGGTGAGGACGAGCGCACTTTTACAACCATTCTCACGCCTCCATACAGTAGATAAGCCGTCATTCGTGCACCACTCAATAAACAACAGAGCATTGATTTTACAACACTGTACGTTCCTCAGCTACAGTACTTATACCCATTGAACACGGATCTTTGAAATTGGAACCATTGAAATTGGAACCATTGAAATTGGAACCATTGAAATTGAACCACTAGAATTGAATCACTAGAATCAAATCACTGGAATTGATATACGTATTATTGGAATTGAATACGGAATCACTACACCTGAACACCTAAACACCTGAACACCTGAACACCTGAACACGTGGAATATTGATAGGTGAAGACTCGTTATCTGAATTAGTCAAAAATTGATTTGTTTCTGAATCCTGAATCCTGAATCCTGAGTTACAATGGCGATTTTGTTTGTTTCTCTCATCTCCAAGGATGACTACCCCCTCTACATCCAGAGCTTCGAGCAGGCGCCGGAACCAGGCACGGGTGCGGAAGACGCGGGCGAATTTCTCAAGTACAACTTCCTCTCGCACATGGCGCTCGACGTGTTCACGCTGCCGTCGGCCATGAGCTTGCGGGAGCAGCAGAGCGGCCAGAACGGCCAGAACGGCATTCTCTTGCTTTTTATCCAGGACGGCGTCACGGTGTACGGCACAGAAACCAGCAACGGGCTCCGAATAGTGGTGGGCTTTTCCGACGACGTGCGCCTGGAAAGACTCGGCGCCTTGTTTCAAAGTGTGCACAAGTGTTACTTGAAACAGGTGTGTAACCCATTCTCCCAACTCTCGGGTCTGGGCGACGATATGCTCCAGCTGCGTGCTTTTGACGATGGCATCCGGAAAGTCGTGCTGCTGTTCTAGACTCTGACTTCTGGCTTTTTCCTCTGGCTTCTGTCAATGACTCTTGGCTGACTTTTGTCTTCTGACTTTTGTCTTCTGACTTTTGTCTTCTGACTTCTGTCTTCTCTGACGTCAGACTTCAATCTATGACTTGTGTCTATCTTGTGTCTGTCTATGACTTTTGTCTATGACTTTTGTCTATGACTTTTGTCTGTCTGTCTGTTTGTCTGTCTGTCTGTGTCTAAAGAATCAGGGAGATACTGGAATAGGGTGTACCATTGGTTGGAATCAATTGACCAATGAACTAGTGCAGTATGGGATAGTCCATGGCCTAGACATGGACAGACGGACAGATATGATACTACACAGGCAAAAATGTGGAATTTGGCGAAATGTGTACTACATTTTCCTGTCTGATTATCACCTATACACCAAAATTCTACATTAATAAACATTAATAAACTTGTTCCATACCCATTGACCGTAACTAATATTCAGAATTCCTACTCACACACTTGCAATATTCCTGCATGCAGTATAGAGTAAAAACATAGACTATGGCCTATACCGATTCAATGCAGTACCCATTATTATCGGTATATACTTGGTTCTAAATTTCCTTTTAGTCCGGATTTTCTTGAGTTTCTTAATATTCATCAAATATTCCTATACCTATAACACTCCTATAACTCATATTACTATACTAATATTACTATACTTAAAAGCGTCCCTTAATATTCCTAAACCTTGGATACTAACGCCGACTTGGTTTCGGAGAATTTCAAAAGGTACGACACGCACACCAAGCATTCATCCATAATAGAAGCATTTAGTTATAGTAGAAAGAATGACCCATATTCTAGAGAAAAAACCAGTCCAAACCCTAAAAGATCACAATTCTCTTCCCCAACCTTTATTTAAGTATCACATTGGCTCCCCTGAGCGCCAAGTACTCCTGGTCCAACCCTGCAGTCATGTGCTTGATGACCTCCTGGTACACCTCCACATTATGGTAGCGGAGAGAGTTGGCCGGCGACTTGTAGCGGCCCGAAAGCCCCGTGATATCACAGTAATGTTTGCGGGGCTTAAGGCTTGGCGGAGCTGCTATGGACGTCATGGTGGGCGTGTCGATATCCAACTTCTTGCTCTGGAGGTACTTGAGCTCATCACTGACGAGCTGCTTGGCAGTCTTGAACCTCCGGAGCGCCTGTTTGGGCCGAAGCGGGTTTTTGAACAGGTGCACTTTGGACGTGATGTCCGATAACTCCTGGGCACTGCTTCCACCCTGGTTCATGCTGTAGTATGAGTCGATAGATTCGCTAGATTGAATCGCGAGATTGAGTCGCTAGAGACTGGCAAGTGCGTATTTTGGTGCGCGGCCCACCTCATTCCAGACAACCAAACGACAGACAATTAAACCGCAGATAACGAAAAATGATCCAAAAACGGACAACCAAAACGGACAACCAAAACGGACAACCAAAACGGACAACCAAAACGAAAGACAATTATATAAAATGGACAGATGATCCATTTTATGGGTGATAATCTAATCTTGACAAATAATGTTTTTTATTTCTGTTTTTTGTTAGAGTAGTTGATCCTCCACACGTATGCATCAGGGCTCGCAACCAGAGAACATGCTCAGGGCCCATAACCAGAAACATGTTCGATTCTAGTCCCCAACAATAAACAAGTATCCAGAATCCAATCTCCAGAATCTCGGGACTGTGTAGAAGACATTTTTCGACTGTAGAGGTACATTTTTCCGAAAAAAAAAAAATATATATATCTTCTTTAATTATATCCCGGTGTAGCTGTATGTACAGAACTGATGTTCTCCAACATCTATAGTCATTTATTTAAGATTTGAGCTATTTTCGGAATAAATATCATAAAATCCTTATTGATAAATTTTTATATTAGAATTGGTATAGTCCAAATTTATTGATTTACTAAAATCTTTATTTTGTAAAATATAGAGGATCTGTCATTTTATATGAAATAGTCGATGAGAACATTTTGAGCAGTTAATCGTGGGTCAGAAAGATCCTGGGGAAGAAGAGAGTGGTATAGATGAAAAATTGTATTTTATGACGTATACCATAGCAAAATTACTTTCACAATTTCTTTAAATTCTTGAACCAAAATTCATGGAGCTGTGGATTATGGAACTGTGGATGGAGCTGTGGATTCCTCATGGATAGTGTTTCGCACGACTAAATTATGTACTAATTTCAGTAAGCCATTGAACTCATCACTTGGTTTAAAAGCAGTTTTTGTCTTCAGTCTATACATAAAAAGAGGAACATAAAACTCTTTGTTTTGTCTAAATTGAGCCAAGTCAATGGAGCCAAATGTAGAGTCCATAGATCGAGATGAGGGTCGCAGTGCGGATTCTCGAAATGGAAACTACAGTCTAATTTCCAGTCTAATTTCCAGTCTAATTTCCAGTCTAATTTCTAGTCATAAATTCCGTTAAATAAATTTTTATTTTAAATCAATATTCCATCTGTTTAGTTAGGCAATGGGTCATTTTTTAGTCAATCAGGCTGTGTCACGTGACTTCTCCACCAACCCAGAACCTCCATTTTCCACTCTCCAAGGTTCTCACTGTTCCTACTTTATATTAATTATCTGATTATCTTGTCATTCTATTCATTACCTCTATCTGTAACAAGGCTTCATTTTACCTCTTTCCCAGAGAAGCAGTTCGGAACATAGACTTCGAAATTTGTAGATTTCAAGATATCATTGTTTAGATGTAAAAGGTGTTCATCAATATTAATCAGTATCCTTTATCTTCTTGGACACTTCTGTGGACTATGATTGTATAGTTGAGAAGGCTGCAGAACTTGGACACAGTATAAAGGAATGTACTCATCACCCTCCTTTTCATACACTATGATGGATATTGGAAAGGACATTTATGGATGCCATGGAGACTAGGAAACAGTATTCTTGTCTGATATTTTTGTATCCCATAAGTAGTATCAGGTGTCCTTGCATTATAACACTCTAGAAACCACTCATTGTATAACCACATAGATGCCATAGTTCGAATATCCCTGGAGGTCTGTAATTTTGGCCAAGCGCACTTGGTATTCTCTAACAACACTTGGCAGGCTCCATCACGTGCCCAGAGGCCAACAACTCATCCAATGGGTCGTTTGGATCGATCTTAAACACCTTATCTGGGTTCAAAATGGCTCTGGGGTCAAGCGAGAACTTAATGTGTCTCATCAAATCCACTGCACTGACGCCGAGTTCCGGCTCCAAGTATGTTCTCTTACCCACGCCAACTCCATGTTCTCCTGTACACGTGCCCTCGAGTTCAATGGTTCTCGCCACCATCCGGTCCACCACCTCCTTTGTTTTCACATAGTCTTTGGAGTTGTAGAGCAAGAGGAAGTGGCAGTTTCCATCGCCCACGTGACCCATCACGGCAAACCGGTCCTTGAAGCCCAGGTTGTTCAAGTCCTCGTTGGTACGATCAATCAAATCCGCCATTTTTGAGATTGGAACGGCGAAATCCGTGGTCCAGAGCTGAACATCGTCTTTGTCTTCAAGCACCTTGGCACCATAATCAAACGTCGACCAGAGTCCTGCACGTCTAGCACCCCATAAAACCACATTTTCCTCTTCACCCGAAGAGATTTCCGTGGCTAGCGCATGGTTTTCCTCGGAAATGGCCTCGATGGTGTTGAGCTGCTCCTCAATCAGAGAAACACTGGGCCCGCCGACTTTAATAAGAAGCGTTGGTTTTTCCAAGAACTTCTTCTTTGAAGCCCCACTTTCATTGACAAAAGAAACGGTTGTTTCGTTTAGTAATTCAATGGCATTGGGGTGGATGCCGGACCGGGAGATAATGTGCAGGGCGGTGGCAGCAGCATCTTTAATGGTGGGAAACGAAAACACACCCACCAACTCATTTTTGGGGCGAGGATACAATTTCACGGTGATTTCCGTGATCACACCCAACGTGCCCTCGGATCCAATGAAAAGCCGGGTCAAGTCATAACCTGCAGACGACTTCCGGGGGCGCTGTTTGGTCTTGACTATAGTACCATCAGCCAACACCACCGTAAGATTGACCACGTTTTCCTTCATGGTTCCGTATTTGTATGCATTTGTTCCTGAAGCAGAAGTGCCCACCATGCCGGCAATGGCAGCACCCATTCCGGGATCCGGCCCAAACATAAGGTGGGCGCCCTCGGAATCCAACAAGTACTCGTCCAACTCCTGCCATCCAACTCCTGCCTGCACCACAGCATCCATATCATCGACATTAAGCTTCAAGACGTTGTTGAGGTTGCCAAAGGCCAAGGAAATGGAGTAAGGGCCCCGGGTGTGCATATTGTGGCCCTCCAACGACGTAAGCCCCGAATTGGCAATCACCGGCACGCGGTACTCGTGGGCCACCTTCAAAATCCCCGACACTTGCTGGGTGTTTTCCGGGTAAATCACCAAGGTGGGTTTCTGTTTATCGGGATTGGGAGGATGGTGCGTGGAGAAGAACGAGTCTGCATGAGACTTGACCACGGTATCATCGGAATGGACATTATCAGCACCCACGATTTCCCGGAACTTTTGAGCTGCAATTTCAAACTGGCCTTCATCTGCATACACGGGCGACTGTAAAGTATCAAGGGGCGTGGTGGAGCGATCGGGAAGCTCACCCCGCGTTTCATGTGGCTGGAAACTGTTCAGTAAAAAGTAGCTTCCTGCAGCACCACCCAAGACATAAATAGGCAGCCATAAACTGGGCCCTCCACCACCCCCTTTTCTTTTGCCACCATTTCCATTGTCACCATTACCGCCACCATTGCCACCATTTTTACCACCATTGCCACCATTATCATTGGCTCCACTGCCATTGCCACTAGTACTAGTACTAGTATTGTTATGACTGGGAGTGATGCTGGGTTGGGCTAGCAATCGGGCCAGACCCCTTAAATACCGCTTTGGATCCTTCAATTGTCTAATTGGAACATGGAGGGGTGTTCGAGCCAAACGAAAAAACATGACGAGGAAGAAAAGTGGTTTCTAGCTGTCAAATGTCTTGAGCCCGTAAATGGCCCCACCAATTGCGTGCGAGGTTCCACAGCGCGCATGCAGGCACATGACATCCGGCCAACAATCGGGACTTTCGGGACTTCAGAGGGTCTGAAATTAGAATTGTTTGAAACTTGTTTCAGGTTTATTTCTGGGTCTCTAGAAAATCGAGCTACCGAGTTTGCGACATTTTTGGGGACTTGAATTTCCACACCCTCTCCATATCTCACTATATGTATGGTACTGCTATAAACCCTGACATTTCCGCGGAAAAGTACATTGACAACTGACTCCAAAAGTGTAACCCCGGAGCGTGAGTGGTTTCAAAATTGTTTCAAAATTGTTTCAAAATTGTTTCAAAATTGTTTCGGGTTGTTTCAGGTTGTTTTACTTGGTTTCAGACGTTCATGCCTTCACTATTCGGAAATAGTTAAACTACAATCTGAGAGTACGGCGACTGCACATAGTGAGCACATGGTTTTTAAGAGGTTTTACTATCACTAAGGGAATGAGTAATATTTATTACTTGGTAATCCTAGGCGTACTCATTGAGTGATTTCGTGAATTAGTAAGAGAAGTAGCTCAGCAGTGCAAGAGGACATACCAATTAGGAAGTAGGATTTCCTAATTGGGACACTCTTGACTATTCAGGAAATAGGATCTCCTAATTGGGAAACCTTGACCAATTGGGTAACAAGAGATTGAACTGATACAATGACATTAATTGAAAGATTCCTTAAATCAATAGGCTAGTGCACCAAAAAATCGTAAAAACAATAAGCATTTAACCATATCCTGCACATAGGCAGTAAGAAAAACCGAAACCACTATACCACCACCATACACTGCACTGTTCTATATTGAGCCAAAGGTCTCTAGAGACTAACCAAAGATTACCCATCACATATCATCACCATTCCCACATTAAATATAATATATATAAGTTTAAGAAAATGGAATAATATTATAGAATGAGAAATGAATAATATAATAATGTTTCAGAAATGATTCATTGACAAATCTAAAATAGATATATATTACCTTGTGTAGCGGGGTATGTAGGAATATAGTCATTGTAGATCATTGTTGATACTGCGCATACCATCGCAGTAGATTTCAGACCGCAGTAGATCGTAAGAGTAGTAGTAGTGATAATAGATTGGTGCCAGAAAGAATACTGACTCCTACATATAGAGTATTGGTGAGTATAGTATTCTGGATAGGATAGGATAGAACAGAGTAGTATAGAGTATAGGACAGAGTTTAGAGTATATGATAGAGTTTAGAGTATAGGATAAAAGAAAATAGTATAGTATAGTATAGTATAGTATAGTATAGTATAGTATAGAATAGTATAGTATAGTATAGAATAGAACAGTGAGTATAGTTAGTATACTAATTATAGTTAGTAGAGAATAAAGTGGAGAATAAATTATAGACTACGGTATACTATACTATAGTATAGACTATTTTATTAAGAATAGAGTATAGGATTCAGTATAGAGTATAGTATAGTTGTTATAGTTAGTATAGATAGTATAGTTAGTATAGTTGTTATAGTTAGTATAGATAGTATAGTTAAGATAGCTATTATAGTTAGTATAGCTATTATAGTTCGTATATTCAAATCAACAGACATTTATTATTCATTTAAATGCTTATAAGAAGATCCCTTTTAGTGCATTATTTGGCAGGTTTACTCATGGTGATTGTAGGTCGCATTTTTGGTGACAGTTTTTGGTGACAGTTTTTCGCGGCAATATTTGGCAGTTTTTGGTCGCGGTTTTCGTCGCAGCAAAAAAAGTTCAGCCCAGACATCCATCCATACGCTACCCACCAATACTCTCCAGACATAAATCAACACCCACATGTTACAACTCTTGCATATTATGGGATGTATAAATCAAAGTTATATCCATTTTTATATTCTAATACTGTATATAACTTTGAGAGGAACCTGTGAGTTCTTATACTTTTCAGTTCTTATACTTTCCAGTTCTTATACTTTCCAGTTCTTGTATACTTTTCCTTTTTTGCTACTCATGGCAACTGGCATGAATCCAACGCACTTGTAATGATATCATGTGCTGTGGTCCCATGCCACTAAGTATTGGATTCTGCCACTGTTAGAATAATTCCTAACAGCACAACGTTATGTCCAAAATAAAGTATTCTTTTTAAATTTCCTCTTTTTGAAAAAAATGATGATCTGAATCATGTGAATCTATGGAGTTTCTGGGAAGTGTGGGTCCAATTGAGGTGAGACTCATAACCAAATTTCAGGGCTCATATCCAAAATTAAGGGCTCGTAACCATGAACTCCAAATTAACAACCCACTCTCAAAATCAAAATAGCCTTAACTTGAATGTCTGGGGCCTGGTGAATCTTATTTTTTATATGGGAAAACTTACAAGATCTCAGGACCAATGAACACTCGTTATGTTCAATCCCTGGGACCTATCTCTGGGACCCAATATGCAGTCCTCCCTTTCTCTTTAAAAGCACTATAACACGTGAATCATAGAGTAGACCACATATTCTAATCTACTCGTGTATCAACGCTACTGCTTGAAACTAAACACTGTGTATGTAATGAAGATCCTGTATATAGGCTCCGTCAGTATCTCCACACGATATTAACTTTCAAAACCATCTTATATACATCACTGCGTACCTCACACACACTTACAAACACACAAAGTCCATTTTTATTCCTCTCCCTGACAGTCCAACCATTTACATTCCTGTTTCTCTCACTGGGTCCACGTGACTTGCTGCAAAAACCTGCATGTGCTCGCGATAAGATCCATTCGCACTGTCACGTGCGCTTGCATCTTCCCATGAGCAGCACCAAAACTCGCTCTTCTTCTCTTCATACCAACATCATGTCTCCACACGCCTCCATCAGTGGAAACGGTAAAGCGAGCAACGCGTCGATCCCCGAGTCCACCTCGGTGAGAAGCAGCCCTTTCGGGGCCTCCGCAGACCCCCATGTGTTGCACAACTCGGTATACACCAGTGCCCAGACTTTAATCAGTCAGGCAGTGTATTCCTTGGCAGACACCATTTTCTCGTATGAAACCGTGGGTGCTGCCAATTTGGTGGATTCAGACTTGCAACTCTGGGCCCAACAATTCAAAAGACAGAATGCCGTGGGTGCAGTGCCTCTTTTCTACCGCTTGCAGCCTCGGTCCGGTGCTGCCAACACCATGTTGGGGTTCGCCGGAAAAAACTCCCAGGTTTCGGATGCTTCTCCGCTTTCTGCCGTCTTGGGTTCAAATGCTTTGGCTTATATGCAGCCAGCGCTTGCTGGGGCCCAGAACGTGCCTTTGAGCTTGAACATTTCCGCTGTGGACTTTGATTCCGCCTCTCTGTCTTTGGTCTCCAACTATGCAGGTCCCATTGCTGCTGCTAGAACTTTGGGGTACCCTGTGGTGTCCCCTGTTGCAGTCACGGCTGCTGAGTTGCAGTACACCGTGGTTCTCAACCATTACTTGGCTGCCTTGACTGCTCTGCCTTCGGTGCATTTGTTCGATGGGCCCGAATTCACCCGGACCTTCCAGCAATTCGACTCGGTCTTGTCTGTTGCTGACATTGGACGCTTGTACCAGCAATTGCTCACTTCACGTGCGGCCAAGCCGGCCAGCGTGGACCAGGCTTTGGACGTGGCTTTTGCCAACTTGAACGCTGCTGCAGGAACAAATTTGGCTCCTTTCGAGTACGAGGGCCATGCTCTGCCTGAAACCGTGTTTGTTGTTCATGGAGCTCACCAGGCCACTCAGGTTGCTGAGATCATCAAGAGATCTTCTGCTCGCGTGGGTGTGATTAAGGTGAGAGTGCCATTCCCTTTTGCCCAGGCCCGTTTCGTTGCTGCTGTTCCCGATTCCACCAGAAAACTTGTGGTGTTGGCCCCAGAAAACTTGGACTCTTTGAAGGCCGATACCAACGCCGCCTTGTTCCTTGCTGGAAGATTTGGTTCTTTGACCATCGAAGACTTTTCTTTCCCGGCTGACTTTGTGTGGTCTCCTATTGTTGTGTTCAAGGTACTCAGCCAGTTTGTTGCCTTGGATGAGTCCACCTTGAGACACGTGGTCCAGGTTCCTTCCCAGGTCACCGCAAACACGTCTCCCGAGGGCTCTTACTTGGTGTGGGCCAGAGACAATAGTGACCTCGTGGCCACTGCAGGAAAATTGGCTCTCTCACTTTCCTTGGACAACTCCAAGGCCGTGAGTATCAGAAGCAAATATGATACTTCCGTTGCTGGTGGTGTTTACCAGGCCCTGATTGTGTCGTCCGATAAGAAGGGCCCCAAGACCTCCACCATCGTGGACTCTGCCGATGTGGTTTTGATTGAGGATGTTTCCATCTTGAACCACTTTGATGTGTTGGCTACTGCCAAGCCCAATGCCACTGTTTTGTTGGTCAACAAAAAGAAAATCAACAACTCCGTGGAGGCTGACTTTGTGGAGAAGTTGCCAGTGGATTTCAAGCGGGCATTGGCCAAGGGCCAATTCCAATTATCTGTGGTTGACTTTTCCATTGTGGAGGAACTCGACTCCGTCAGTGACTCCACCAAGGGCTTCTCTGCTGACTTCTTGTCGCAGGTTGCGTTCTGGAGAGCTTCTTTGCCGCAATTGGGCTCTTTCATTGTCAACAAGTTGTTGCAAGGCAACGGAAACGACTTTGAGTTGTTGGCTTCTGTTTTGGACAAGTTCGTTGCAACTGTCGACGACAAGAACGGAATCAAGCCAGTGGCTGTTTTCCCCGAGTGGGCTGAGTTGGCCACTGAGACCGAGGAGAAGGTGGAGGAGGAGAAGGAGAAGGAAGAGGAGGAAGAGGAGGAAGAGGGAGCAAATATCTTGCCTCTTTTCCCCAGAGAAACTTCCTTCTTTGCCAACCCTAGAATCGAGCCACCTTCTACCGAAGACTCGTACCATGCTTCGACCAGCGATGTGGCCACCAAGTTAGTGTTCCCAGAGGCATACGGCTTGAAGTCAGAGTTGAGACCCGACTTGCCCGTCAAGAACTTTGTGGTCAAGGTTCAGGAAAACAAGAGGTTGACTCCTTCTGAATATGACAGAAACATCTTCCACATCGAGTTTGATGTCACTGGAACTGGCCTCACCTATGATATCGGTGAAGCTTTGGGTATTCACGGCCGTAACAACTCCGATGAAGTGGAGAACTTCTTGAAGTTCTATGGTGTCGATGGAGACTCGCTCGTGGAGGTGTCCAACGCCAACGACCCTAGTCTCTTGGAGATTCGCTCTGCCAGACAAGCTTTGTTGGAAAACGTTGACTTTTTGGGTAAACCCCCCAAGAGATTCTATGAGTCTTTGGCTCCATATGCTCAGGATGATAAGGAGAGGGAGGCCTTGGAGAAGTTGGCCTCTTCAGCTGGAGCAGAGGAGTTGAAAAAGAGACAAGAGGTGGACTATTCCTCGTATGTCGATATCTTGGAGGACTTCAAGTCGGCCAGACCCAATTTCGTGGACTTGGTCAAGATCATTGCTCCTTTAAAGAGAAGAGAGTACTCCATTGCCTCGTCCCAAAAAATGCACCCCAACGCAGTGCACTTGTTGATTGTGGTGGTGGACTGGGTGGACTCCAAGGGCAGAACCAGGTACGGCCAGTGCTCCAAGTACCTTTCGGACTTGAAGATCGGCGACGAGCTCGTGGTCAGTGTCAAGCCCTCGGTGATGAAGTTGCCTGAGCTCCCTATCCAACCAATCGTCATGTCTGGTTTGGGTACTGGGTTAGCACCATTCAAGGCCTTTATTGAGGAGAAGATCTGGCAACAGCAACAGGGCCACACCATTGGTGAGATCTACTTGTATATGGGATCCAGACACAAGAAGGAGGAGTACCTTTATGGTGAGTTGTGGGAGGCCTATAAGGCACAGGGTATCTTGACCCATATTGGAGCAGCCTTTTCTCGTGACCAGCCTGAGAAGATCTATATCCAGGACAAGATCCGCAGCTCCATTGACGACTTGACCGATGCCATTGTTACCAAGAACGGATCGTTCTACTTGTGTGGCCCCACGTGGCCTGTGCCAGACATCACGGCCTGTTTGGAGGACATTGTGCAGAATGCAGCCAAGAGGGAGGGCAAGGAGATCAGTGACGTTGCCAAGGTCGTCGAGGATATGAAGGAAGACGGCAGATACATTTTGGAGGTGTACTAGACTCTTTAGCTATATCTTTGTATCCCGTGCTATAAGAAACTTATAAATCAATCCAATGATTATGTCACTGTATCACTTATCACTCACTGTATCACTGTATCACTGTATCACTGTATCACTGTATCACTGCATCGCCGCAGAGAGGTATTGAAGGGGGTAAGCGGAGTCGGGGACTGGGACACTGTATTCTGGAATCTTTAATATGGACTTTTGCGGACCAGTGCCTTGTATGATTAGACTCCAATTTGGACTAGTAATAAGACTCTTTTAGACCAGTAGGTATTGACAACTCACTGTATTGGACTAGCAATTAATAAACCAATATCGTATCATACTTGGAATTCAGTCTCCATTTTGAAAAGCTTCTTAACAGGGGAACTGTGAAGATCTTAGGAATCTTTAGGTAGTTGGGTGGGAAAAAAATGAGGGTGCCATGGAGGAGGGGAGTTGGCCTTTTTATATATTCGCAGCTCATGCATGCGGCTTGAAAGGGGGGTTTCATCTTTTGCAGCCATGCGAATATATAAGGGGCTCGCTCGCACTCTCCTAAAACCACTCCATTTTTTTGTCTTCTTAAACAGCCACCATATTTTTTGCTTGTGATTGTGATTCTCGTGAAACTCTTAGAAATTTCAGAGGAGTCTTTGAATTTCTCCGAACCAGTGGATCTAAGGCAGTATATGAGCGACTGATACAGCTACATGGCCTATGTTTATTCTTGAATAGTGACAGTGGATGTATAGAGCTACTCAATATTAATACTGATTCTTATTATTCAGAAAAATGTTTCTTAAATGGGTGTTTATGAAATTGTGGCTTTGAAATTCTAGTTCCTGAAGGAAATGCTGAGATTATGCATTGGTGGATCTTTCAGTCTTTTCATGGTGAATTCTCTTCCAGAGTTTGCTGCTATATCCTTGATTTGCAACGTCTTCAAATGGGCTTCTTCATATTAAAGTGGGGCATTTTTGGTGTGATATATTCTCGATGTGACTTACTTCTTTCTAATCTTGCTCAGCATTGATGAAGTCAATTTTCCAGGCTGTAGCCCAGTTCTTAAGCTCGGACCTTGTTGACTTGAATGAATTTATTCGTCGGTCTATCTGCTTTCTCATCCCGATCAGGATATGTGAACTCTTTCCAGCTTCTCAAACCAGTTCGTTATCCTTGTTACAGATCCATCATATTATTGCTTCTCCTAGATTAGCCCAAACTATACTTGGATCTAATTGTCTATACTGAGAACCTGAAAGTGATACTCCATCACAAATCTCATTCCAGCAAGTTTCAACTCTAAGATCCACTTGAAATACTTGAATGTTTCCATGAAGACGAACTGGGGTCTCTAGAATATAAAGAGAGTTGTCATTGAAAATACCATTAAAATGGCCTAATTGACTAAGACCATGAATGGTGCTATACCAAATGAATCCAGTTATCAATGCTTTCAGAAGGTTTTGATTACTGTTTACAAAGACTAAACAAACTTTTAATCTATTATCTATATGTCTATTAGAAGAGAGCCAAGAGGAGCATGATAGCTACCGAGATCTGTGGCTTGGAAGCAGCGCCTTGAAACGTGGACACCTCCCAAGAAGATGCCAGCGAAGAAAGGGTCTGGAACGAGAAGGATGTGGCCAGAGAAGCATGCTTACTGGTCACCAAAGTGGTATCAATATTCAGAGAAGTGGTCGTCTTGGACTTCTCTGTACAGTCAGTACATTCAGATTCAGGAGTTTCAACTGCTGCAGTTGTTGCTGGTTCTGCAGTTGTTGCTGATGTTGTTCTTTCTGCTGATGTTGTTTTTGGCTGTTCACAGTCAGTACATTCGGGTTCAGGTGTTTCCGTTGTTTTTGTCTCAGATGTGGTTTCGGATTTAGTACATTCAGTACATGTTTCTGTTTCGGTTGTGTTGGTGGTGTCAGTTTTGGTGGTGGCAGAGCTGGTCACGATTTGGGGTTCAGTGGGTGTTGATGTTTGAATCTCCCTTTGGACAGTGGAAATGAACGTTGGGGGGAGGGAGCCGACACACTCACTGGCAGCGGAGAAACATGCGGTGTCAAACTCTCCACAGTTGAAAACGCATCCGGATGACGGTACAGGAATCTCAGATCCTGGGACCGAGGCTGAAGGAGCTGGTGGAAGAACTGGAGATGAAACAACTGGAGATGAAACAACTGGAGATGGAATTGGAGATGAAACAGCTGGAGCTGGAACTGGTGATGAAACAGATGAAACAGATGGAACTGGAACTGGGGTGGTTGCAGATGCAGGTGCAGGTTCAGTTGGTTGAGCTGGAGATGAAACTGGGGCACTCGAAGATACATCTGGGGCCGAAGAGTATTTGGGCTCAAGCGAAGTGGGGTAAGACGAGCTTGGGACACTGGAACTGGATGAAGCCGACAGGGACTCGATGCTGGAGACTTCGGAGGTGGAAGTCACAGCCACTGGAGTGGAAGTCTGGACTGTCTCAGAGCTAGAGCTGGTCTCAGGTACCACCAAAGATGAACTTAAGCTGCTTGAGGTCGTTGAAGTGGTGGAACTGGAACTGGAACTAGAACTGGAACTGGGGCTGGAACTTGAACTGGAACTGGAACTGGAACTGAGGCTGGGGCTGGAGGTCAGTTGCTTGTGGGTAATAGTGACGGAGTCGCTTCTTCCCTCCAAAGGACAAGTGACAACGATATCGGTGGAGGTCTGGGTCACGGTGATGGTATAGTTCAAGACTGTGGTCAAGTGGGGAAGCGTGCAGGTGGTGGTGAACACGGTGGTTGGAACAGTCGTGGTGGTGGTGGTAGAACTAATCAAAGTCTCCACGCTAGGGTCCGTGCAGTAACCTGGGACGTCTCCACTGGACATGCTACCACAGTCAGTGATGGAGACCACACTGGATTCTGAACTCAAAGAAGGCAGACTCGATGAAGACGATGGGGTGTATGCTTCAGAAAAGCTCAGCACGGCTTCCAAGGAAGAGCTCCAGACAGTCAGTGGAACGGTGGATTCACTGGAGGAACTGGAGAACTCAGTGGATGAAACAACGGTGGACAAGCTTGGACTCGATTCAACTGAAGACACCAAAGTCGAAGACGAAGACAAAGACGAAGACGAAGATGAAGATGAAGACGAAGATGAAGACGAAGGTTCATGGTATACCGAAGAGCTTGAAGATGGAACCAATGAAGAAGACACTGGAGTCTCACTAGAAGTCACAGGCGATGGACTCGAAGAGACAACTGGACTTGAGGAAACAATTGGACTTGAAGAAGGAGCTGGACTTGAAGGAACAACTGGACTGGATGAAACAGCTGAGCTTGAAGAAACAACTGAGCTTGAAGAAACAACTGGACTGGAAGAAGGAGCCACTGGAGATGGACTGGAAGATGAAACAACCAGAGACGAAGTCAAAGCAGAAGACGACGACACCACAGATGAAGATGGAACAACTGAGGAAGATGACACCACGGATGAAGAAGTGAACACTGAGGAAGAAGGAACTTCAGATGAAGATGGAACCTCAGAAGATGAAGTGACTTCAGACGAGGTGACTTCAGAAGAAGATGGAACAACTGAGGAAGAAGTAATGACTGATGAAGACTCAGATGATGAAACAACAGAAGATGAAGATTCAGGAATCGATGAAGATGCAACTTCTGAGGAAGTAGAAGAGGTTGTTGTTTCCGTTCCAGAGGATGGAGTAAATGAGCTGCTCAGTATTAAAGATTCTGAGAAAGTTGTGGAGGAAGTTGTTGGAGACAGCTCCAATGGGTCGGTGGTTGAGACCAAAGAAGACGTAGTAATGATTTTGGAACAAGTGAGAGTTCCACAATTGTAGTAGGTGTGAGTCATGTAATTGACAGTAGTTAAGACCCGGGTTCTAGTCACCACTTTGGCACTCGAGAGAGCCAATAAAAAAAGAAAGAAAAGCATGTTGAGCTGGTAAGAGATGGTGGAAAGAAAGAGGATGGACGGATCATGTCTCTACTTTATAACTTTCAACTTTCGACGCAATGTGCCTGAATATGCAGCATGATCTGAAACGTTTCATCTGGAAGTTTCATGTTTTCCAAGAAGTGGGGGGGTTCTTCCTAAAAGAGGCGATGCGATGACGGAAGCTGCAAAATTTACTCAACAGAGAAGATTCTGAAACAAGATGGTGCAGAAAACGAGCACTTTTGACGCACGATTTTATGTCATCCTGCACATAGCACTGAGGTCCGGGATTCAATGGTCTCCTTCCGAACCAACAATTTGCGGGTTTTTGGCTCGGGAAAGTTGCATAAACGGGTTTATGGTCCTTCTATTTCAAATCGTATGGCTTTTAAAAGAAAAATGCCACGTCAATAGCTCTCTGGCGCTAGGAAGCTGCATATTGTGTGGGACTTTTCACCATGCACTCGCGTTTCAGAAGATGCATAGTTTTAGGGTGCATGGTTTTAAGGTGCATGAGATGCGAATGTGCGAAAGATGGATTGGTTCAGAATACGAAATTTTGTTATTAGAAATATATTTTGTAGGCCGAAAAGCTTGGGAAAGAAGTGGTTGAGGCACTAGCTGCCACGAAAGAACCCGTCATAAAAAGAGAAACAAATTCCTGAATTTGTTTTTTTTTTTTTTGAGTCCCCTTACAACAAGTAAGCGAGAGGGAGGGCAACGATCGCAAGGATAGAAGCACCCATCTTACCAGCGCCGTTGAACAACGAAGAAACAGACACAGATGGAGTAGAACCTCCAGCAAGGCTTGACGAGACGGTACCTTGACCAACACCTTGGGTAGAACCAGAACCTGGAGCTCCGGTGGTGGAAGAAGCAGTGTACCAGGTGCTGTAGACAGTGGTCACACCGTTACTAACAGCAGTGGCAGGACCTCTGGTGGCTGGGACACTAGTCTCGTGACACTTGTTGTCGGAACAAGAAGTAACAGTGATGATGGTGGTCTCCACCTCCACGGCAGTAGAAGAAGCCCCCTCGGTAACTGGGTGCCAGGTGGTGTAGACAACAGTCTCACCGTTAGAAGTGGTAGTAGCTGGAGCTTGGGTGGCTGGCACGGCAGTCTCGTGACACTTGTTGTCGGAACAAGAGGTGATAGTAATAATGGTGGTGGTGGCTGCGGTGACGGTGGTACCTGGGGCGGTGCCCTCGGTGGTACCTGGGGCGATACCCT